>JAQLOM010000015.1:10219026-10229051 GCA_030068315.1 Chrysichthys thysi
TGTGTGTGTGTGTGTGTGTGTGTGTGTGTGTGTGTGTGTGTGTGTGTGTGTGTGTGTGTGTGTGTGTGTGTGTTCCATCTGAGACATTAAACTGTCCTTCAACCGTTATAATAAAAGCTGTAAAGCCTCCCAAGGGAATCCTAACTGAGCCTGACACTTTCGGTAATGCGTAATGTTTGGGTTATAGCTTTCTCCACACTTAACTCTTAATTTCCAGGTAATTGTAAAGTAAGCAAAGGTTAAAATATGTAATTTAGCATCTTTAAGCCATTAAGGCTAGAGATGCTCTTGCATGAGTAATGCAGTTGTACTAGATTTATCCACAATGTGCTTAACCTAGAATTAAGTCAGAGATGAGTAGTTCTTAACCACAGCATTGGGGCGTTATTGCCTTGAATAAGGATTTCTGTCTCCATGTTGGAGATCTACTGACAGTTATGTTTTAAAGGTAAATTAAGTCTATTTGAACAGGAAACACACCAAACAGTGCAACGCAAGAACTGAATTGAGACCCGCTGCCATAAAAAAACCCTCCAATTTACAGCAAGACCCGAAGACACAGAGTGAGGCCCCACGGTGAAGCCAGACGTTTGAGGACTGTGTGTAAATGGATGATCACAGTTATCACTGTTCTTGATAGTGCTAGCAACTGATAGAGAGAAATGACCTCCTAAAGTTTGTGTTGCATGTGAAGTGACATTATCTCATTCGAGCAGTGGACTCCACCTGGCTTTAATTTACACGTTAAACCTCTTCTTGCTCCAGGTTTCATTAGCTAGCCAAAAAAAGTGAAATTTGAAATGGCATTCCTCCTAAGAAAGAGAGAGAGCGAGAGGGGCCCGAAGAATGTACTCCTCAGCAGTTTGATGGCGGTGCTCTTTGTCTCCCAGCATGAGGGAGTCGTGTTTGTTTTACTCAGAGCTCAACAGGGAAAAGTGAGCCAATCTCCGGTCTAGTCAGCAGCACTGCCGGGTCCAGATAATGCTTTACATGTCAATAATCCGCCCCCCAATACACACACAAACGCACACTCTTCTCTCTGACCTCAATAGTGGCCCGCTGGTTTCCGTTGATCAGAAATTATTTATCAAATTATTTAATTATTTATCATTTAGATGTCTTTATCACCAGGAATTCCTTTTTTTTTTTTTAAAGGGGTCAGTAACAGGCATTCTTGTTTCCTGCTACTTCTGCTTTCATTTCCCTTGTTGTATTTTGTTGTTGTTGTTGTTCCACTGTCTCTCATATGCTGTCTGGCTGGCTCTCCTCTCCAGGCTGTAATTGATATAAATTGTAAAAGCACAAAATTGCCTCCACTCACCCAATCCCCTTGTAATTACAGCATGTAGTTTCTCTCAGCTGGAATTTGTGTGGTCATTATTTCCACTCTTTGGCTGTAGACTGCCGAGGTTGACCGATGGTCTCCCACTGTTAATGGTGTGTTTAGCCCATGTAGTGTCACAGTTCCTTAAAACTGTTTCATTAATGTGAATCATCACTCCAAATTATATAGACGATGCTCACTGTGGGCGAATTAACAAAAAAATATGGCCTTACACTAAGTACAGTACAGCGGTGTTTTGCATTTTCTACGCATTAAGCTCCTCTCTGGAAACGGACATCTATACTACGGTTAAAGCTTTAAATAATATGGGGATATATCGGCCTTTAATTAAGAGGTAGGTTTCTAATGAAGATGGTGCATGATGGGTGCATTTACATAGACGTTCACTAGACTTTGGGGAGCTGAATGTCTTCCAACGGTTTCAGTATTTGATGATGTCAATCACTATTCTTTGGTAAATATCTGACAATGGACAATTAGCATTTGAAAAAGTCTAACTGAGACTTTGGGAGGGATTATGTTCCTGTATGCTCCTGTGTCTTACATGCCATGGTGCTCTAGTCCTTTTTATATCTCGATCCATTCACACTTCTGTTAGTGCCCACTCTTGGTGTGTGACATCATGGACACTTCAGCACAGTCCAGTTCATTCCTGTATGCTCATGTCTGGTCTTGTCTGGCTTATTATATGTCCAAGTCTTTACCTGTGTCTTTAATGCTTGTGGCCTCTAGAGCAGTGATTAATGTAAATATTGCGCAATAAGGTGTGAATGGTGGTGGTGGGGTGTCTGTGAGTTTGTGTTTTTGAGTCATACTTTTGAGTCAATATTTTTGTAATAAAAACAGGAAGATGAAAGAAAGGGATTGAAACAGCAGTGAAGAATAACTGTGAAGCGAATATGTAAATGGGTGTCTGCATATAGTATATATGCGTTTGGCATAGAGGCTGGTTTGACACTGAGTTGTGGTACTTGTGTTCAATCTTTCACTGTAGGCTGTAAGTCCTCCATGATGATGGCCGTGAGACACCGTGTGTAAGGCAAAGGGCATTGAGGTGCAGAGTTCCTGTCGATATGTGTGAGAAATTGCATGTTTGAGTCTGATCCCTCTCAACAGCCTAGCCTGCCTGCATGCCCAGCAAATGCTCCTTCTATTAAAAGCCCTTCCACTGAGAGACAGCTGAACATATTTGAGTGTGTATATGTGAATCAGTCAGTTACTATGTGCTCCACGCTATCCTCAACCGCTTTTATATATTCTTTACCTCCACTGTTGATATTCTTTACCTCCACTGTTGAGTTGGTAACAAAGGCAGGGTTGTTTATATGCCTAACACCCATATAAGTTCAGTTACTAAAAAAGTCTTTGTGTTGCTTTATTCAGTAATCAAATCCCGAGTCTATTCTTAGTGTTTTGCACCTTGTACTCTTCCTTAATCTCTGTCTTTTTCTGTCAGGCTGCACAAAATAATTAACTGTTCATTTTAAAGCATTCCAGCATGTACGGATAAAGAAGTGAAAAGAAAAGACCTTTATGGCATTCCCATCTCTGTGTCAATAAATTAGTAATCTGACAATAATGTGCTTTGTGGAGATAAAAACCCTATTATTTTTTTGAGAATGCAGCATACGTGAAGGAGAGTTGTTTTCCCCCAGATATTTTAATGCAACTGCGCATAAAAGATTGCAGCTGTTCCCGTTTCTTCCCCCTTTTTTTGTTGTCTTTCAAAGTATTTCATTTGAATGAAAATTTAGTAGGCGTGTTTGTTGTGAGTGGGGGGTGGGTGTGTACGATGGTCAGAGCCTGGGATATTAGCCAACTGGAGAGCAATTCCTTCTTTCCCTCCTCCTTCCTTTGCTCTAATTGGCTGCTTGGTGAAACAGCATCTGGAGGCTCTGAGAGTTGAGTAGGAGGAGCCAGGCAGTGCATTAAAAACCAAGTATCTGTCCCATTTACTCTTCAGTTCCTCTACTGTGCTTGAAATGTGTGGACCTGAAGCAGTGAGAAGAGTTCTTCTACCCATTTATTTTTCTCAGTTCTGAGCATGTTTTTCCTTTTCTTTTTCTTTTCAGGAGAATTCAGCCTGAAAGAGGGAACTTCAGGATTACAAGCTCTGGGGGATCGTATGGGACAGCCTTCATGTGTGCATGCATGAAAAAGCAGATTGGGTCCCTCTTTTGCCGACTTCAGCCAACTGCACTCACTCTGGTGGGTCACTCTTCAGGCTGATGTGGAATGCAACCTCTGGCGACCCCCTTCAACAAGTCTACATTTAGTGAGAAGTGCTGGGAAGAGCAAGGATAAAAGACAGGAGGTGACACAAAAAAGAGCGAGCAACAACAGCAGGAGCAGATCACTTGAGTCCTCGGGGACCTCGGGTGGGAAAGAAACTTAAAACCCCAGACAAAAGGAACGTGCAAGAAAAGCGTCTACACAAAAGACTTTTCTGAAGAGCCGGACATTTGGAAACACCAAGGGGTACGGACCATTAGCCTCCGTTTCACCCTTCCTTGAATTGTTCCGTCTATTTCATTCACTGACCTAAACCCATCATGCCTGTAGAGACTCTTCGTCCCTCAGATGGCCGTCTGGCTGGAACACCTTTTACCTCAGCTATGCCTCTGCGAATCTTAAACAAGGGCCCAGATTATTTCCGCAGAGTTCTTGAGCCTGGGGTGCGCAGGCTGAGCGCCGTCGAGCGTCTGGAGGCTGATAAGGCCAAGTATGTTAAGAGCCAGCAGGTGGCTCTCACCAGGCAGGAGCCCATCAAACCCCCAGTCATTCGCAAGCCATTGATGTCTCCGGGCATGATGCTGCACACACCGCCGGCAAGGAAAGTCCCCCGCAGACCCTCAGACTCCGAAAATGGCAGACAGGGGCCATGCCAGGCAACGCCGCTCAACCTGGATGTCCTTAACAACCTCATCAACATCTGTGATGGGCCCCAACCCTCGTCCCCTGCTCCAAACTCTCCCTCTCCCTCAGCCATGTCTGAGCAGTCAGCGGAATGTCAGCAGAGTTGTGGGTTTAATGGGCATATTCTGTTGAAGCCTGCGTCTTCCTGCACTTCTTCCTATCTCAACAGCAACATCCAGCCTTCTTCTGTTGCTTCTCCTGCTTCAGAGCCGAGCCACAGGCCTCCACCTGTGCCAGCCCGAGTTCACAGACACCCTGCACAGGGCAATTACAGCAGCCCAAACCCAGTGACAGTACGGCGGGTCGATGTGCGGCCACAAGCAGAGATCAGGAAGCCCCAGAGGATTCCTCTCCAGCCCCAGTCTAAACCCAGACAGACACCCCAGTTCAAGGCCCCACCCCCACCCATCCCATCCTTTAAACCCCCATCCCTCCCCTCACACTCGCCGTCATCCCCCTGTCTACCCTCCAGTCCCCGGTTGCTACGGGCAGGCGTGCCACCCCCAGCCTCACCAGCCTGTACCCGTTTGTCCTCTGCAAGTTCCCGGGGCTCCACACGCAGGCGCCCTTCGCTTCACCGCTCCAAATCGGACCTGAGTGACCGGTATGCACGTGCCAATGCTGACCTAGAGCGCTTCTTCAATTACTGTGGCTTAGAACCCAGCGAATTAGAGGGTACGGACATGGAGCATTTCGGACGGGCTAATTCCGACATCGTGTCGATTTCAAAGCTCCGCAGCGTCAGCACGCCCAGCTCCGAGTGTGGAGATGAAGGCTACGCTTACAAAGAGGAGGAAGACGATGACGAAGACGATGGCCCTCCAAAGCCCAGTGAACGCATTCCCTACGGCATCTCGGTCATCGAGAGGAATGCACGCGTCATCAAGTGGCTCTACGGGATCCGACAGGCTCGGGACTCTCAAAATGTTTCCAACGTATAGGTGCCTCACTGAAACACCAAAACACTGACTAGAAGGAAAATAATGGGGACAGATCCAGATCAAACACGCCCCAGTTTAATGATGTCTTTTTACATGCAATATATTTATTGTCTTATCATTAGACTCTTGAAGATGATATTTCGTGTTGTATATTTGTGATCAATATGGAGTATTCTTTATTTGCCTTACAGTAAGCCCAAGTATACTGGGTTTTATGCATTTCATTTGTGTTACATCATTATAAATATTTTGTCTTGGCAGCCCGCTTTTGTTTCTTGTGGCTATGTAATTTGGGCTGTAATGATTTACCTCAAAGGGTGAGAAGACTGGCGCAAGCTTTAGATTCTCTGCACATTGACTTAGAAAATGAAAGTCATTTAAAGCAATAATTAAAGTACTAGATACTAAGAGCCATGACAGTGTGACTGAATGGATGATGACGATGATTGTGATGAACACAGCAACAGGCCAGCTGTAATGTTGGTAATCAGGTACTTAGCCTTTGTATCAGATTCTTTTTTTTTTTTTTTTTTTTTTTTTTTTTTTTTTTTACTCAAATAGATGTTGATATGGGAACTGTGGCTTTCAATATGTCAAGAGAACACTAGTAAGGGCTTAGTTATGATGAACCAGGTACTGTTTCAGGAAGTGAGCGCAGCTTTCTGAGCCATCACACTCCCCCAGTTACAGATAAAACGATTGCATAGCCACAGCTATTCAGCATACATTCAACTTCGTCATATTCATACGCACACGCAGAGACACACAGGTGCATGCACTCAAAGAAGCATTAAAACACACTGACTACTGGTCACTGTGCAAGAGTTGTTCTGTCAGTGTCGAGTGTAAATTTGCTGAAGAGACAAAAAGGGTGTGCTGAGATAATGCACTAGTGAAGCACAAGGCTAGATGATACTGTGAAGGGACTCTGAGCAGCTTTAAACACAATTTGAAATTGAAATGTCTTTAAACATGGCTGTGAATTTGTCAGCATGCAAGAGCTTCTGTTAGCATGCGCGCTTTTACATACAGGTGATCT
The DNA here is from genome assembly GCA_030068315.1 of Chrysichthys thysi. Taxonomy (NCBI): domain Eukaryota; kingdom Metazoa; phylum Chordata; class Actinopteri; order Siluriformes; family Claroteidae; genus Chrysichthys; species Chrysichthys thysi. Next base: position 10,225,268 of record JAQLOM010000015.1, read on the forward strand.
ATGGAAAGCCATTTTAGCACAGCACAGATGCAACTGAAAAAAAAACCCCAGCAACGTAACATTCCAGCGTTAATGTTCAAAAACAGTTTTGTGGTTTGATTTTATTCTGTTTTATTCTTTATCTTCCCACAACACTAGTTCTTCCTGTACAGGTTTATATAATTTGGGAAGAATGTTGTCATGTGTCAGATGGTTGCAGGAGGTTGGTGTGAACTAGCCTGAGAGCAGGAGTCAGTTTCTCAGAACTCTCAGATATAAGAGCACACTCGCATCTCTTTTTCTGCAGAGATGAATGGTTGAAGTGATGGAATGGAAATGTTACTTTGAAGAAAACTTGTAGTAATGTCAAATTTTAGTAACATGACTATCAGTGGACAGAATAGAAAGACAAAAAAACTGTTTTTTTTTTCTTCCACTTTTTCCTTTGCAGTTGTTATTGTCAGGGTTTGTTTATTTTTTTTTAAACCACCAGTCTGATGTTACAACAAGGCAAGCATTCAGGGTTTGCTTGCTCTTTTTTTTTTTTTTTAAGTGTGCAGTCTAATATTCTTAAATGCATATTGTCAAAAGGCACTCACACATGCTAATATTACCTTTTGTAGAAATCATATTAGCCATGTTCTCTGGGCAATGAAGTATGGCCAGGGTTGTGTGGTCAGCCTGCTAGTGCTCTCAGCACCAAGTCATTAACGACTGAATTTCTGATGTCTTCTAATGATAATAAACAGCAAATATTTTGGAAGAATTTGTATGGTTATTTTATTCCCTCTTCAATTTGAATTAACATTTTATTACCTCGTATAACCCCTTAGAAGGAGAAACTAATCCTTGCTAATCTTTCTTGGAAGAATGTTTATGTAAGACAATATAAAATACTGCCTGGGTTCAAGTTAATGCATGGGACGTATATAAGCTATGCATAAGAGTCTCAATGACCTATAACCTCATTTTGACACTTAGTAGCAGTATTATTTTTGGGGGGGGGGATTTCTTTTCATCAAAAAGAGATTTAAAAAAATAAATATTCTGGTGAGAGTTTCCCCCTGACACAACTATCCTCCTACTTGTGCGGGAGCTTGCAGTTTGCTGGGACATGTTCCAGCACAGCAGTTTTAATCGACACTGAAGAGTCAAACATGAATTATTGATCTTTTGAAATACATCATTGCTTATATTTGTATGTTATTGTCTCACAATGCATTATTAAAGTTCATATACTGTGCTCATGCAAAAGTCCATTGGATTCATGTGTAATAAATGTGTGCCCCAGTAAACCTAATTATCACACTGTGATCTCAACTTGGACATCAGTTCAAAATTCCGTACTCAGACAAGGAACGTTTCCCTGACGTCTTTGGTTTCAACTTCAAAGCTTTGACAATCTTATAAGCTAACGGTTTACGTAACACGTTCATACATTTTTAGTACAACATTACATTTTGCATATTCTGTGTCACCTCTGGTCTTTATGCCTGCTGCTGTAAGACGTAAATGGACATTGCGTTCTTCTATGATTCAGTGACGCTGCTGTGTTTGACAGCAAGACACCGTTCCCAAGGCTGCCTGTGAGTTATGTCATGCCTCTAGCATTGAAGAGTTGATGAGGATGAGGCTGATGAGTGATGTGTCAGAGTGGAGTGATGGTAGGAGTGGGATTAAGTAGTAGGAGTCAGTCTCTGCATGGCAATGAGTTTAGTCATCCTGCAATATGTGGGTTTGGCCTAAAAGAAGAGAGAGGTAGGAAGTGGTAAAAAAGACAACAGCGGTGAGCTAAGGTGCTCAACCTGAGCCTTCAAGCGGAGGTGTGTTCAGGACAACTTCCCCACCAGAGCACAAATGCTTTCCTTTATATTAAAAGTGTGGTCAGCAATTTCTAAATCGGAACACTTTTTTGTAGTATTCAGCATTTTTCACTTCATATCCCATTCTGGCAGCTGTCACTAAGATATCTGCTTAAAGGAATATACCCAGTTTCAGGAGCTGCCCTAGGCTTTCGAAACATGAGAAAACACAAATGACCCAATCATTATAAAATGGTGTCTATACCTACCTGTCAGTCATGCTGCCTAACTACTCCCCCAGTTTGGACAAGAATCTCCGGAAGTCTAAGCAAACGTGGAATAACGGAGAAGGACAAGGGAATCTATGTTTCTGTTTTCTAAAGGTTTGTAAGTGAGATAAATGAAACAGATTTTGGTCATTCCTTATCTATACCGCTTATCTGTTCAGGGTCGCAGGAAAGCTGGAGCCAAACCAAGCTGAGTTCCGGTGGGGGAGACGGTGGAGACAGGGTACACCCTGGGGAGGTTGCCAATCCATCACAGGGCTAATAGAGATAAAAAAAAAAATTCACAATCACATTCACACCTGTGGGCAATTTAAAGTAGCCAGGCGTCCTAATCCGCATGTGTTTGGGCTGAGGGAGGAAACCGGAGCGCCCGGAGGAAACCCACAAAGGCATGGGGAGAACGTGCAAACTCCACACAGAAAGGCCTCAATTGGCTGGCAAGTTCCAACTTCGAACCAACTTCGAACCAACAGTGCTAACTACTGCACCCCCATGCTGCCTTAAACATGTTTCATAAAAATCGTATTTCATAAAGTAAGCAAACTTTAACTTCTAGTGAGTTATTGTTAGTTATCTTAGATAGTATAATGAAGTGGTGGTGAGGTGATTAATATCATAATATCTTGCTATGTAAAAGTGCGGTAGTAAATTTCAGTTGTGACAGTTAGTAAACGGTATGCTGTCATTACATAATCGTTTCAACTTGTTGGGTAATTTTGAAAGTTGTATGAAATTTGTATGAAATCTTAACTATTCAGCATTCGAAAATCTGCAGCATTTCTAGGTCACTATTTAAATGTAAGCAAATTTATGATCTTGACCATGTTTAGTCTTGTACAAAGGGTCAGATTATCAGTGAGTCTTATCTCTTCCACGGAGGCACATGGATCTAACATGGATCATCAGGTTTAACACAAATGTGTCTCTGAGTCTCTGTCAGAGTATACACTGTTATTAAAGCAAAAGGTAGACATACCAAATACAAAGCATCTTTGAAATTCATGTTAACATTTCTAAGATTCTACCTTTCTCTCAAGTTATTGCTGTTAATATTTGTAATGAAAACCTTTGGGTTAAATTGAAGAAAAATGCTAAACCGTCGCCTGTATGAGAAGACAATATAAACTCCCATCTTAGCCAAGACTGGAATATAATTAGACCATTTGTACTGATGGTGAGAAGATTAGTTACAAATAAGTACAAGGAATAACCCACTAATGTTAGCTGATAGCTAGAATCACATATTCAACCAGTATAGAAACAAATGTACATAAATTGATTCATAAGGCCAATTAAATCATTTAACACATCTCTTTTACTTGACAACACCAAGCCAACAAGCTGCCTTTAGTTTAGTTTACTGTTTAGTTAGTTGGTTTTCTCATCACACTGAATGAATATGTAATTCATTCAGAAAGTCAAGCTTGAGTCAGGGCCAACAGCAAAAAAAAAAAAGTTTGGTGCATTATCATCAAAGATTCTACAGCGGAGCAAGATGGATCACTTCTGCAATAGGCCGAAGTACCACCGTGGACGCCACTGGACGCCATTTTGATAAGCCCACCATAACTTATCTGTTTCGGGCAAACAATGGGTAGCGCCACCTCTTGGAAAACGTACGCTAAACTGTCCAAAGTTATTCAAGCAGTCATGAGGAGGTTAATTGTGGTCAATACTATCTGAGATAACAAATCGATGTCTGAAGTCAAATGCAAT
>JAQLOM010000015.1:10307327-10320559 GCA_030068315.1 Chrysichthys thysi
ATACAGAGTGAGGTCCCTTCTGTCTTTTATTAAAATCAAATATTAAAATATTCATAATGAAAAAGACATTGGTAGGAGAAACCTTTTGCTTCTTGTGGTTATTGTTACACTTGGGGCTCGTTCTGAACCTTTGGCCGGGGGGTGGAAAATACTTAAGTCATTGTATGTTGTTACTACACTTGAGTATTATTTGCTGGATTTATTTTATAGTTTTATTGAATAGAAATATTTTCTTTCTTTCTTTCTGTTAGCTGAATACTTCCACTTTTAATTGAACGTAATTTTCTTCCTGTTAGTGTAATTTACTTATAATGTACGTACTGTTAGTATCATTTCTCAGCACTTTTTCCACCCTTGCCTTCAGGGGTTGTAAGTGATATCCCACTGTGAGATCAGGAGCCATGGTAACAACAATGAGCTCACCCTCCCTTATCACCAAAGGTTATTATTTTGAATATTATTTGATATTATTCGAAGAAAATGATTGGGTGAATCCTGGTGTATTGGGATAATTATATATAGCAGTACATATTTTCTGACCTGAAACATGAAAGTCAAACTTTCAGTGAAACTTCTTGATAGAAGTCAGATGACATGATTCCTACGAGATCATACGAAAATCTCGGTATGGGGAAAAAATGGCATATACTTTAGCTTATTTATATATTGCACATATTATTATGCATATATACATAATAAGGAACATAAAAAAAAAAGAATTGAATTGAAAAAAAAATCATTAGAAACGGGGATAATGTGGACTGGGAAATACGGAATGTATAGTTGGTTATAATACTAATATTGATGTTTACTTTTTAAAATCCTGTTTTTAGCTACGACAATGAATAAATTATAAAACGTGAACTTACCTTTTAGTGGTGATTTTCCCCTGTGATTAAGACTTAAACTCTTCATAGTGAATTTCAGAAACGCTTGATTATGAATTTGGAAAACACTGAAGAGTTTCTAAAGTGTGTTTTTGTTGTGATTTAATTAAGAATTAAGAGATTAATAATACAAAGTTACTTAGGCCAGCATCTTAATAAGTAATCAATTTGAATCAGTCTACTCTGTTCACACTAGATTAGAAGATGATGCTGATGATTTTTTAAATAACTTATTATTAATAAAAATCCAGTTTTTGAAATGTGACTCATTTCTGCCAATAAGTGTACTACGAATAAATATGGTTGTAAGCATGTCAGTGTGGATTCAAGTAAACGCCGAACATGCCGTCCAACATGACCATCATGCCATTAAAACTGGCTTTCACTCAGTCTTGACATAACTTTAAGTCGTACTTCTTCAGAATCTGGTATAAACCTTTTTTCTCCTATGTAGATAATGAACATCTTGAGGATTTCGGACCTGTATCACATATCAGGGTTTTTGTTTTATTAATGGCAAGATAGCTTCGACAAGGTGGCTAATATATCTGCATTCACCCCATACAGTACAGTTTAGTATTCGATCACTCTGCGATCATTGTATCCCTTACATCTGGACATTAAATCCTGTCTTATTATTATTGGTGGTTCAGCAAAACTATTCATAATGTTTCTTAGATATAAACAATTAACCTCGAATAATATTTCCATGATTATGGGCCCTGAAAAGTCACAGCGGAGAGGACGTTACTTGATGTCAGTTCCTAAATACTGCAGTCTACAGAATGGCCACAGTGTTGCACTGTAGTGTTCAAGACTCCTGAAATCGCTTCAGCTCGTCACTGCAGCGAACCACATTGACATGGCGTGAAATACTTTACTTGTATTAAGCACAGTATTAGTATTAGGCATTAATTGCTCTCGAGTTAATCACGGCCATTTTGAGACTTAATATGATTAACAGATCGATATTTTCTTTTAAATAAAGCTGTCTTATTGTGAATTTAGAGCAACGACATGTAAATATAATGCATTCACATATACTGCATCGCCTTGTCAAGTCCCTCATATACAACAGTAGCAGATACATCATGTTTACAACTCACACACACACACACACACCCCCACACACACCTCTAGCGATGAGAACATTCTCTGAGATGCTGATCAATAAAATTAGGCACTGTTGTGCAGCTGGGACTCCAAACGTAATGCAGTTTTCTTGATAACTTCATAACTGAGCCATGCTCTTGCTGGAAGCAGTGATTTTTAAGCATGAGCCAGCTTGCCGTCCCACCAATCGTGATTTATATGTATATATTGTTTCATTATCTTCTTTTTTTTTTTACTTTTAAATTAAGGTTTGCCTGAACTCGAGTTTCTCTTCAGGGGTAACACTTCTGGATCCCCCCCCTCCCCCTCCCCCTCCCCCTCCCCGTGTGCTATTGCTATTGTTGGATTTCAATGGCTAAATGCTGAGGTTTTTAAGATGCTCAACACGTGGTTCGTTAATCCACTCTGCATTACTCGTTATCATTATCTATATCGACCCATGCAACTGAACTGCAAACAGATGTAATAGCGCCTGTCAGTTTCCTGATGCGTCGTTCGGCTTATCGTCAGCACTTTAACTGATTTGGGGTGTTTTTGTCATCATCTCTAGCTCAGGCGAAAACCGCAAATGCTCCACCATGTGTCTTGCCATGTTACATTTCTCAGTCATTCTGGGCCATATACAAACTCAGTACACAACAGCATTTGTGCAGTGATGATAGTCCTTAATAGAGAGCCTGAGTTATTTTGAAACACAGAGGCGAGATAGTTTTGTCAATGGGAGTCATTGTAGCATTTAACAGAAAGGTGAATTCATGATAACATCCAGTTCAGAACGGTTCTCATTGGTGACCTTTAATATAATGCAGACTCGTGGTTTTTTCCTTCGGTGGGTTTTGCACATCACCGTTAATGGAGTGCTAATTTTGCGGCTTGCTGTCTTGTTGTTCTACGTGCAGTTCTCGACAGTGTGTGTAAAAAGCCAGAGTGATGAAGTAGGTCAGAGCGGTGATGACTGACTGACCAAGTGGAAACTGAACTGACCCTAGGGGAAAGAGATGGATCATGGGATATAGCCAAATTAGGGGCAGAAGAGTCGCCACGGACCCTGTTGGCATAATGCTCGCGTATCACTCTTTGTGTTAACTCAGTGTGCATTTTTAGGCTACCTGCCAGGTTGCATAAGACCCCTAGCACGCGACAGATTCTGCTGCTCATGTCACATCTGATCTCGTGACGTCCTGCCGGCTTCCCCCCTCCAGTCTCTGACATTGGAGTTCTCTTTCCCGTCACACATGGGTGGAGAGATTCATGTGGAGTAATCCTGGCTTCCACAGCTACTACATCTGTGTGAGTTTATTGACCATAATTAAAGTGAGGCATCTCATGAGATTGTTGAGCATTTGGTTAGGAATGTATTACGGCAGCATGGGTAACATGCAGCTGTGGATCTTTTTTTTTGTTATTGTTGTTTTGTTTGGTTCAGTACGAGAAGAGAAAGAAAATGCCAAAACGTTCATGCAGTGCAGAGAAATAATGTATTGCAAGTGTTCTTTGAGGTCATTGATTTAAATCTTTCTTTTTCTGTATTTGTCGTCTTGTCACCACATCCTGAGGTAGAGTGAGACGAGCAGTGACAGACACGGAGTAACAGAGGAAGGAAGCAAACACAGGAAAGCTGGGGGTGGAGAGAGTGTACAGCTTCTCTCGAACGCTCACTTGGTAAGAACCGAAGGACTTGCACCTTGCGCGTTCCCGAGAACCGAGTCAAACTCCCACCGTGACCCAGTGTTTACCCAGGGAAGATTGTCCTGTTGTGCGCAAACAGAGCTTCTACATTCGTCTGCTTTTAACCCACTCTCTTAACCACACAAACACACCCTTACTAATGGAAAAATAACACGCTTATCGACACAGACACATGATCTCATGGCTTCCCTCCCCCACTTCTGTTGGCCTGGAAGTCTTTATGCACCTTCTTAACGCTCTCCTGTATGTCTTGTACGCGATGTGTTGTGCGTGATGAGTGATTTGGCACGTACGTTTCCTCTGCCGATGGTAGCACAGAAATATGATTGAGTGCTCTTGTTCCTACAGTCATCACATACACAAGCATGGAGGAAGTATCCATCTGGCATAGAAAATTAAAAGCCACAACATAATATATAACACCCGCAGTGAAACTGCTTGCATTGCACTTGTTTATAACCGCCGCTGTGCTTTTGTGTGCAGAAGCATCAAGTGGAGGTATTGTCCCTGTGCACGGCTAACCGTCCTTATTATTGATCTGGGAACGACTCCTAGGATCTGCCATGAAGCCGTGTCCTCTGCAGGGTGGTCGCATGTAGTGGATTCATGGCTGTAAATTACCCCCTGGGCTCTGTGTGGTGTGTGTGGGTGGGGGTGTGTGTAGCGGTACATCTACGCGCGGACTGCCGCTGGTCACCGAACACAATGCAAGGTCACAGGCATCAACACATGGCAGAGGAGCGCGTATGAGAAAGGAGAGAATTAGGGATGAGAAATGGAGGAGAGTGGAGGGCTAGGAGAACAAGACAGCATATTCATATCCATCCTTGTATTTATAGCAAGCCTGCGGGGAGTGGGGAGAGATGGAGGCGGGGCTTGGGTTGTGACATCCTCTCACGATGAGGGATTGGTGGGGTCTGTGTGTGCAGTCGTGTGTTTGTGTGTGTGTGTGTGTGGTAGTGGTGGTGGTGATGGGGTGTGTGTGTGGAGGGTGAGGGTTAGAACAAGCAGGAGGGGGAGCTGTTTTCTTGTGTGTATTTATGTGCGAGAGTGTATGGAAGAAAGAGGAGGGCTATTTTGAATGCGCACCTCAGTGAGCAAGAGCGAGAGAGGGAGGAGAAGGAGGAGAGGGAGCCGACTGGGTTGAATGTGTCACAGGGAGAGAAATCAAATTGGTGCGTGAAATCTGTGTGACTCAAACACAGTGTTCTCTGTGTCCAAGGGTGAGGGAGGGAGGAGGAAGGGAAGAAAGCGAAGGGAGAGTGACAGACAGAAGGCTATAGAGAATGAGGTAAGGCTTTAGTGGTGTTTATTATTGATGCATGTGAGTCTAGAGTCTGCACTCTAGTGTGTGTGTGTGTGTGTGTGTGTGTGTGTGTGTGTGTGTGTGTGTGTGTGTGTGTGTTTTAATGCCTGCAGCTTTGCTGCCCTTCTGATTCACACACAGACACATTTTGCATGCAAGAAGGAAACTGACATTCATGAGCAGCTGTAAGTTCACTAAAATTGACCAACACTGCACACAGACAGTCGTGTTTACTATCGAGGAATAATGAATAATGGTAGTCTTTAAACTTGTCTCAGTTGCTCTATTATCTGTAATCTATATGCACATGTGTGTACATTACCTATTTGTGTGAAGGTTATTTGTCATTTTGAACTACTCAGAGGCGTGTGTGTGTGTGTGTGTGTGTGTGTGTGTGTGTGAAGGGGTGATGGTTTTAAAGGTAGAATGCCACTGACAGTTAAACATTGTAAGGCTGCTTCCTGTTTCATTATATCTAAGCACTGATCCTTTTCAGACAGCTGGCCCCGCCTCCTAATTTTTAGCCTTCATCGTCTCGGTCTAACTGATCTCATGAGCAGTTAAGGGTTAAGATTCTTGCTCAAGAGCCCAGAAGTGGCTCACAGCCCTCCGGTCTCTACATTAGACCCGTAACCAGCGAGCTGACACTCTTCTCTCGCCTCATCTCATCCCTTGCTCTGAGATTAGTGTCTGTTTCTCTTTCACACACACCATTTCTCACTCTTCATTTCCTCTCACCCTGACCCTCTTCTTTCTTCATCTTCTTGAAGATATAATCTCCCTCACTCACTTCCTCTCCCTCCGTCTCTTGCTGTCTGTCAGCGTGTGGTCCGACTGACAGATCACGCCATGTTGTAGTACTTCAGAGATGAAGCCAGAGTTCATCCACATCACAATTCTCAAACCTAGTGCCGGGGGGGACGATTTTGGAGTCGACAGGCTTCAGGATTGCTGACAGGCAAGTAGAGACACCTTCTTTATCTAATTGGGTGAATATTGGTGGTCCATGCCATTGATATTTATTTTGGCCAGTCTGGCTCAAATATTTTATGCTCAAGTGCCAGGAAGTGAGAAGAACTTTGTAAAACGTGACAAAAAAGACACTGATTTAAAATCGTTCTGCGACCACTTGCTTTGATGTCGCTTTAGTTTCTGTGTACGCCGGATAGACTCGAAAGTGTGGCCTTTCACATGAATGCGTACAGACTTTTGTACTGGTACTGTAGTGGTATGAGGCGGTGTGATGTGGTGAACGTGAACACATGTCTCATTAATGCTGCGAGAAGATAAACAGACTGCACGCAGCTTCTTTAACACGGCCAATAATCCGCTTGGCTTAATCCTTTCACTTATTACGCACTGCAGCTCTGTAATTTGCACCTATGTTTAGCAGGAAACTGGAGGGTTTTGATGCACTGTACTTGGTAGAGCTGAGTGTCTGTATTTTCAGGGCTTTACTGAACAACTAGAGAGAGTTGCAATGCTGAGGCAGTCCATTTTTACATGCAGTTCGGGCATTTTGTTAACATAAGTAATAGTGATGGTGTCACTTGTCATACTCTCTAAACTGAATGCAAGAAGGCTTCAATATCTTTCTTTAGTTTTTGAAACTTTGAGTTTTGCATGGTTAGCTCAAGGCCTAATACAGTAATGTATATTAATAGAGTACCAGCTGGCATCTGTTTGCAACCTGCTGTGCGCTGCGTCTCTTCATCAGTCCTGCTAATGTGTTTTTGCTGTGCGTGGTGTTGCAAAAAATATAGTGCATTCTGCCTTGCTTTTCTTCTCACCACGGTTATAAAGAGTAATTATTTGACTCACTGTAACCTTCCTGTCAGCTCAAACCCATCTCACTGTTCTCCTCGGATCTCTCTCATCATGGCATTTCTGCCTGCCTTACTGTTGCTCGCTGGGTGGTTTTTTGTTTTTTGCACCATTCTGTGTGAACTCCAGAGACTGTTGGGTGTAAAAGTCCCACGAGATAAGCAGTTTCTGAAAAACTCCAACCATCCTGTCTGGCATGGGTTAAAGTCACCGCAGTCGCATTTCCCCCATTCTGATGTTTGATGTGAACGTGAACTGAAGCTCTTTCCTTGTATCTGCATGATTTTATTCACTGCACTACTGCAACCTGATTGGTTGACTGGGTAACTACATAAATGTTAAGACGCACCAGTGTTCCTATTAATGTGACCAGTGAGTGTACACGTGAATATGTGTGTGTGTGTAGGTGGGTGGGTTTTTGGATGGGTAAGTGTGTGTGTGTGTGTGTGTGTGTGTGTGTGTGTGTGTGTGTGTGTGTGTGTGTGTGTGTGTGTGTGTAATGAGCCCGTCCCTTGCTCAGGGACAGATAAGGTCCAGTGCTTGGTGTCATCTTTATCCCTCTGGGAGCGTAAAACAGGATTGATCCCATGGATCTCGAATTCCCTGCAGCTTCTTAACTCAATACAGCAGCCAGATCAAGTTTATTCAAGCCTTTCCATTTAGTCAATACGGCCCTCACATACATTTATTCCATCACTTCATTAATATATTTCCATTTAAAATAGATATGAAAGGACTGCGCTGAGATTTGAAATGGTTATGTAATTGGATGAATGGTCGTTTCATATTATTCTTATGGACATGCGGCCTTAGTGGCTACTTTCTTTTCTTTGATAGCAAGAGTGCGTGTGGTGTGTGTGTGGTGTGTGCGCGCGTTTTTATTAGCCATTATGGACAAAGTGCAAACCAAAAGAGGACGTGGTTCACTCTTGAGTGCACACATAAGCTTGAGTCTAGGCCATTTCATGCTAAACTGCTAGGTTGGTCAAAATCTAATAATTGCATCCTTATAATAGCTGGGGGATGTGACCTCTAAACTTAAGCCCTGTGCATGCTCTGGAGTGTCTGAGTCAGAGCTACAAAAGGATAAGTGTGGGCAGCCTAGGCTGCTGATGGAGACAGTGTAGTGCAGTAACATGCAGCAGGGTCACTTGGAGAAAGTTACTTAGTCATGCTGAACACCACTACCCTGCCCCCCGCATCCCAGTTGCTACACACACACACACACACAGAATTCACATAGGCTCTCTTTGTAAAAGCTCCTACAGCTCAGATGAAAGTCTCCTCTGTGCCACTTCCATCATGGCTTCATGAACACTACAAGTTTCTTCAAAAGTCTGCAGTGTGTGTGTGTGTGTGTGTGTGTGTGTGTGTGTGTGTGTGTGTGTGTGTGTCTGTGGGATAGGAATCCACATGAGGGGATTTCTTTCATTTCTTTCTTTCTTTTTTTTTCTTTTTTACAAACTTCGCTTCTTTAATTCAAAGAGAAGGAAAATTTGTTTTCTTTTGAGTAAGATGCCTTTCATTATAGTTATGTTTAGGTGTAGCATAGCATTAATTCACTACATTAGTAATCATGGCATTGGAAAGTACTCACTGAGTTGGTAAGAGCAGGGTGTGTGTGTGTGTGTGTGTGTGTGAGAGAGCGAGAGAGGTGAAAGGGTTGTTTATTTAGTATGTATTTCAACCAAATGGTCACATGACGCTAGGAATGCATGACAATCTGAACCCTGTGTGGACATTTTGCTGGTCCTCATGAGGTACTTTTTAAAAGTTTTTACTCGAAAACCTAAACAACTGCCAAGAGAAGGAGAGAGAAAGTGAAAAACGTGACTCAAGTCCCTCCACCCTGTAACAGGACCAAGACGCCCACCACACTGACGCATCCCACACAGGATCCCCAGGACGGTTCCCCACAATGACTCAGACGCGCAAAAACGAATTTTTAGAAATACAAGGAAATCTTTTGCAGAACCGCTAAACATTCAGCTCTCCTCATGAACATTTAATCACGTTGGAGTGAAAGCAGTCGGTATGGAAAGTGTTCATACCTGTGCATGTGTACCTGATGCAGTGTTGTTTACTGGGCTTTATACACTGGGTGTAAAATGCAGCAACTCTGAGAAGTGGCAAATTAGTGAAGAAGTTCTGACAAGTGGCAGATGAATAAATGGTCCGATCAATATTGGGACATTTCCACACTTTCTTAATGCTTATAATTACAGCTCGTTTATCTGATAAGTCACTCTTCTCTGTCGAACGTATTTTGCTGGAGAACAGAGCCAGAGCATCATGAACTCTCTATGTATAAGTATTCATGAACCCTGTATAATGTGGAAGCTTTTTTCCCTATTGAACTTTGAAATGTTTAGCAAAATTAAAAAACGATATCGTCACCAAATCGCTCATGATTAAAATCAAACGATGTGAGGTTTGTACATTAGAAATGGCTAAGACGACATGCTGTCTGCAAAGGTCTTCAGCTTAGCATTAAATATGAACAGCTTCTAGTTATGACAGAACTTACATCGATTGGCCAAAATATATAAAGCCTTTCATTCTTCCCATTATTCATAGAAAGAAGTGTTTCACGCATGCTCTATTGTAACCTGAGCATGAAAGGGGACAGCATTGTATGAAATTGGATATTTTTGATCATTTAAAGCACACATGTGAGAAAAAGAACCATTCTGAACAAGTCACCTCAGACACTGACTAAATAAACTGGGGGTAAACACTCTATCGTAACCACATCTTTACAGAAACCCATGGCTTTCAGTACTGTGTTAACAGGATGTCTTGGTGAGAGCGTCTGAGGTATACCGGATGTGGCCAGGTGTGCTGAAGTTAACCGTTTTTTGCTTGCTGGCACAAATTCATTGTATATTCCTTCCTTCTTCTTGATCTTCTTCTTCTTCTTTTTCTGTTCTTTTTGCTTCACAGGCGAGGACAATCCCATTTATCCACTCTCTCAGGAAGCAGATAAAGAAAACTACTGAGGCTCTTGCCTGCTTAGTTCTACAGCTGAGACCAAGCATTCAAAAAGGAGATCAGCCGCAGCGCTGAGGAAATTGATAACTGTCATTAAGCTGACTGAAACAGAGACAGACACACACACACACACACACACACACACACACACACACACACACACACACACACACACTATCGTTTCTCTTTTCCATTTTTATGTAGTAGCACTGAAGATTTTGTGGCAGTGTGTGCCGAGCCATCACAACATCGGACTGTGCCTGGTTCTTTTCCTCACTATATAAAGAGCTGCGGGTGGCTTGAAGAGTCGGACAATTAATACACATTCGGTCGCACATTCCTGAGATACCTAATACGACGCAGGATATTCCTGCTTTTCTTGCAAGACCATGACATCACATGGCAAGCTGAGGAAGGAAAGGGGGTGTCTGGCAGAGTATGAGACTCAGATCAAAGGTAAAGTAGGGGTCATGGTACTCTCTGTCTTTCTTTCTTTCTTTCTCACTTTCACTCTCCGTTGTTCTTGGTGTTTTCAGGTGTAGTCTGCATTAGTGACAAGATTAGTGTTTGTGCTTATCGTGTCCCATGACTACCCCAAGCTATGAACACTCACGCAGAGCAATGCCAGTGCAATGCCTGAGTCTCTCTTTACCACCCGTTTTGTTTTGGGGTTTTTCAGAGGTGCGTAGTCAGCTTTCAGAGCAGCTGAAGGTGCTGGATGCACAGTTGGAGCAGAAGACACAGCAGCTCCAGGATCTTAGCGATTATCTACGTCGTCGGGGAGAGATCGAGGCTGAGTATGCACGCTCTTTGGAAAAACTCAGCGAGAGGTTCACCCTGAAAACCAAAAAGTACATGATCCTGACCACCTACATCCAAACGTTCTTACTGCACCATGTCAACAGCTTGTGAATGAGCTCCGAGTGAAACGTTTTTCCTTTGTCTTTAAGGAAGGAGCATACGGACCAGTCTGTGTCGCAGTGCTGGTCAGTGCTGCTAACGCAGACCAAACAGGAGAGCCGGGATCACAGCTCGCTCAGTGAGATCTGTACCACCACCTTCACCCAGCGCCTGTCTCACTGCATCGAGGACACCCACCGCCTGGCCAAGAAGGTACCCAAATGTACACTCATACTGTCTCTGTCTCAGTAATGAATTCCCTGGCTGAATATTTCATGATTGTGTTGTAGAGTAAAGAAGTGGGTCTGCAGATGCAAGATGAACTCCTGAAGGTCACCACAGAGCTGCAGACGGTGAGTGAGATTTTTTCTGCATGAAACTCACAAGCATGCATCTCTGTGGTTAATCAAGATCAACTAGACCAAAAACATTTTCACACTTCATCAGACTCCATCCAGTCAGGTGAAGGGCGCCGACTTAATATCACCAGTTTTGATGCTGCATAGACTAGATACGTCCCTTGCAGTTTGTTGCAAGGAACACATTAATGCAAATTTACAACGAGGAATGCATTTGCATTTAATTAGTGTGAAGTTCTATTTCCTGTACCCTAGTCGACACTTTGGGTGACATTTGGCAGCCAAAGCCTCATGCTTTGGTGAAAATATGTCGTTAGAGTTGTGGTCGCTTGCATTGAAATCTTCATGCAGTATATCTGTAAGTAATTATTCTGTGTAGACCACAACATCCCATTCTTTGTCATTGGAAAACTTAAAATAGGAAATAACATGGCCCAGTACCTTATTCGTTGACCAGCTCTGGAACTGCTTTTTCTGTATGTAAACACAGCTTTCATTTTCAACCAATCTACCTCAGGTCTGGAAAACACCCAAGAACCATAAATCTATTTTATAGTGTTTGACATGAGCATGATAGATGCACTTATTGTGCAAGCCTGTACATGTATTTTATGTTGGCATCTCATGATCAAAAGCACTTGTGGATCCCTGGCATGGGGCATCGATCCCCTACCCCAGTGATCTTCTGCGGTCAAGCCCAGGTCACATGTTCTGATTAAACCTTCCCACCCTTCTGCCAGCTGGTTGCTCTCTGAAAGTCTTTACACTTCACAGAACAGCTTGCCTGTCACGAGTGTCTTGGCTCAAGGCTGTTGGTTGTGTGTGTGTGTGTGTGTGTGTGTGTGTGTGTGTGTGTGTGTGTGTGTGTGTGTGTGTGTGTGTGTGTGTGTTCCTTATTTTACATATCCAAATAAAAGCAGTGATTAACCAACAAAGTGTTTCATTGTTGATGCCCTCTGTAGGCTCTAAAAACGTATCACCAGTATCACTCCGAATGTCTTGCTGCTGAGGGCAAACTCAAAGAAGCTACAAGACTGGAGGAGAAACAGACTGGCAAGGGGTCTGAACTCAGCATTGGCCAGTCTGGAGGACAGAGGCGTAGTTCAGTGAAGAAGATGGAAAGGCTAATGGAAAAGGTAGAGCTGAGTGTGTTTTGCAGTTGCCGATGTGCAGTTTTCTTTGTCTGAAGATGGCACAGGAAGATGTATCAGTTCATATCTGTAACCCGCTGCTTCCTTTGTGTGTACATGTGCGTGTGTCTGCGCGTGTGTGTGCGTGTGTCTGCGCGTGTGTGTGTGTGTGTGTGTGTTTTGCAGAGGCAAGGGAAAGTACAAGAAACCCAGCTGAAGTGCACTAAAGCTCGCAACGACTACCTGCTCAACCTGGCAGCAGCCAACTCTGCCATGAATAAGTACTATCTGGAGGACATCTGCACTCTGATTGATGTGAGTGCCATGATAATGCGTGTCTGCTCACTGTTTTACTGGGAAATATGTTTTACTTCCCTATTCTGAGGTAACTGCAGACCAATAATAGCTTAGTTCCCTTTGTATAATTCTCTGTTCATGATACGTGGTTTCATCATGGGGACCAAAAGTATTTCTAAGCTTACCTGTCAGTCCGCAACCTCTCCATAGTACTTTTCGATTTTAACCGAATACAACTTATACAGTGTTACGTTTGGAGATGCATGGAGCAGGTTTTCTCATCAGGATTATTTACACTACGAATGAAAGTTATATCTTGCATCTTAAGTGTAAATGCCTCAAAAACAGACAAGTGTATCTAAGATTTTTCATTGTGAGTCAAGGCTATTACGCCTATATCCAGACACGAATAGTAATTTCATGGTTGAAATGGTCTTGTTCTATTGTAAGTAAAGAAATATGCTTCATAATGCAATATAAACATGTGGATAATTATGTCGTATGCCTATATTCGAGAAATTTCACTTCTGAAGCTATGATTTTCTCCAGTGTACACTCATGAGGTTTCAGTTCCTATGGCCTCATTCATGATTTCCTTTACATGGATCAGTCATCTTGGTCCCTTTACAGAAAAACAGCCCCAAAGCATGATGTTTCCTCCCCCATGCTTTACAGTAGGTATGGTGTTCTTTGGATGCAACTCAGCATTCTTTCTCCTCCAAACACAACGAGTAGA
>JAQLOM010000015.1:10330246-10346319 GCA_030068315.1 Chrysichthys thysi
AAATAAAAGTGTGACTGTTCATGGAAGACACAAAATTGTCTGGGTGACCCCAAACTTTTGAACGGTAGTGTGTGTGTTCATAATCATAACAAAAATGTGTTTAAAATGAAATTAATAGGGAAGAAGTATTCAGACACCACAAATGATCAATCAACATTATTACTAAATAATAAAAAAGCTGTTGTTGGCATTTACAACGTCGAGATGTATATAAAAAACGAGAAATTAGTTTCTATAAACATTAAGTGAATGTCTATATGTGAATGAGTGCCCATAACATGTTAAAAAAAAAACTATGAATCTTCATAATCAGTCATTGAACTATCAAAATGTTCGTGCTCTGGAAATCAAAATGCAACCATACACGCATCATTATGAAAACGGCACTGCACACGCTCAGAATGAAAGCAGCTGATTTGCGTGTATATCATGGTAGTCCTTTTTATGACACTCTGCAGGTTTCCGCCATGACCTTGGGATTTTTTAAGTGTTTTTATTTTTTTTTCTTGTTGTTTATGGACATATGTATACTGTATATTTCTTAGATTGCCCAACACCTGCAAAACACATGGGGTTTTGTGTTTCCATAAATATTACTAGTAATGTTTATTATATAATACCGGTATGTTGTATTGCTTAAAACTGAAATGAAGATATCTACATAATTCATTTTGTGCTTGCTTTAATCCCAGACAACTAGGCTGTTGAAATCTGGAAAAATACTTATTGTTCCCAATAACCAAAGGTCCAGTTTCGGTGAGGCTGTGCCCACTGTAGCCTCAGATTCCTATTCATGTCTGACAAAAGTGGAACCCTGAACAAAAGTGGAAGGTTCAATGTGTCGTGCTTTCTGAAATGCCGTTCTGTTCACTGCAGTTGTAAAAAAAAAAAAAAAAGTGTTTATTTAAGTTACCATATCCTTCCTGTCAGTTTGAACCAATCAAGCCATTCTCTCCTGACTTCAGTTATGAACAAGGTGTTTCTGCCCACATAAGTGAATTTTTTTTTTTTTTTTTTTTTATAATTATTTGTACCATGCTTTATACATCCAGGTGAACAGTGGGTAAGAGTTTATATCGTCTTTAGGCATACTCTTAGTGTTGACAGGTGTTTGGAGTACTGTGATGAGAGAACTTACAGTGAAATGACCATACTGTCTGTGTATGTCTTCGTGTGTATACAGTGTTTCTCAGTACAGTGATGAGAACATGATGCAGCCCTATAACCTGGCTGTGTGCTTTGGGCCCAGTCTGCTGAGAGGTGGGGCCGAGTCGGGTGACGCAGTAACTCTGCAGCCCCAGATTAATGCCCTGGTTAAGAACATGATCCTCCAGCATGAGAGCATCTTCCCCGGCCCTGCCGAGCTTCCAGGTCCTGTCTACGAGAAATGCATGACCCTGGAGCAAGAATACTGGTGAGACTCTTCATCAGTGTTGCATTAACATCTGCTGGTGACGGTAGACTCATTTCCTTGATTTAGATCCATTAATATCTGTCTTTCCATTTGCAGTGAACCTATCACCGAGGAGGCTGAAGGAGAGACCGAACATGCTCCAAGTGAGGATGGTGAGGAAGTCAATTTATACTCATAATAAAAGGTCATATATACACATTTGATTCGAATACTATTTTCACTATTTATAAAATACAGTAGTACTGTGCACTGGGTCATAAATGCTCATCTCTGTGTTTGTGTGTGCATCATGTGCTTACCTGCGTGCTGTGTGTCTCATGTACCATCATGTGTGTTGTGTCCATGGGCCATGCTGTGTTGTTTTCCTTGTGCTTTGTGTATGTATGTGTGTGCGCATGCGTGTGTGTGCGTGTGGCTGTGCAGAATGGGAGGCTGTGGCTATGTTTGATTATGTTGCACGGTCTGCAGCCGAGCTGTCATTCAAGCAGGGGGACCACGTCCTACTTCACAGCAAGGCCTCTGCTGACTGGTGGAAAGGAGAAGTAGGAGGAGTCAAAGGCCTCATTCCTCATAAGTACATCAGTGTGCCCGAGGGGTGAGAATCCATTTCTAATTAAAAGATTATCCATTATCTCTATTTTGTTGAGCAGGGCTAGATGTAATACACATCTACAGACAGTCTGTTACGAACTGGACGGAACACAATTGTGTGCAATTTTAATGTCCAGAGGAGTCACAACAACTAATCATTTTGATGTCAAATTCAGTGTCTTTTCAGCCAGTCTCGGCTTACCTCCATGCACTGTGTGGGCCGTCAGTCAGTGACAAGTGCACCTTTTCCAGTCACTGCACCTACTTTCATCTCCACTGGATTGGTTTAGAAATTTAGAGTTTTTGTAACATTTTTATACATCTTAAACATGTCCCCGGGCAGTTATTTACAGTCATACAGGGCCAGGCTTCTGCTGTAGGTGTTTCAGTGGAAGAGACCCATTAACTGAATCAGGTCAACAAGATGACCTTTGAAACATGAATTTGAAATGGATGTTAAGATTTGACAAAAATGCAGTGACGTGCTTGGGCAATTGTGCATACGTGTTTCTCTGTAACCAGTGGAACAAATTCATCTCCATGATACCTGGCCCTGCGAGTTGACATACCATCTAACATAAATACTCACATAACCCGTTTTATACCGTTTCTTCACTTATGCTTTGATTTAGCAATCTGGTTATCTTGAAACAATATGCATTGATCTCTTTTCCCACTGGTACTCATTTTCCACTCCATTTTTTCACATATTGAGTTAGGACCATGTACTGTATGTTCCTCTAACCCAGGGCGGAGCGAAAGCAGGAGCGGGGGAAGAGGGAGGAGAGCCGAGGTGGCAGCACAGGAAATCTAGCTGATGAGCAGCAGCAGGCTGAGCACAGCACCCGGTGTGTGTTTAGCAGAGGATATCTTACAGACAGTACTAACTGATCCTTTAAAGATTTGAGATATAACTGCTGATATCTTTATGTACCTCACTCCCAGCATGAGGGTGAACAGTGATAGTGCATCTCTGCCGGGAAGGCAGCGGACTTCCAGTGGAGGTGCTGTTGTGGTAGGAGAAGGAGGGGGCAGTGGGAACATCAGTCCAATACGCAAATTCCCTATTCAGGTACCAGAGGGACGACTCTTCTTCCCACCGCAATCATCTGGCATGGCCCGGCAACTCACAGGGTAGGAGAGAAAAGAACAGCGAAATGCCCTTAGTTATTTTATAACCACAATATTTATTCACCCTGTTACACCATATAATATCATTATACACTTAAATAGCATGAAAATATAAGGCTCTTTAAGGCCTGGGGCACACTGGCAGGCACCGTGGCTGCTGTTACTGCCAGTCCTGTCTTCCTACATTGAGTTTGCCTTTGATAATGGCCATCAGTAATAGAGTGTTTGGCTTCATTTCATTATCATTTTAATTTATATTTAGTTTAGGCAGACACAGCTTAAGAAGCGTGTGCTCAATTTCCTGTAGACTTCTTCAGACAGAGAGAGAAAGAGTGTGTGTGTGTGTGTGTGTGTGTGTGTGTGTGTGTGTGTGTGTGTGTGTGTGTGTGTGTGTGTGAGAGAGAGACAGAAAGAGAGAGAGCCCACACCAGAAAACTACTACCCTTCACCTAATGTTCTGTTAATTTATTGACATAATATAATGATAGCGTACAATGGTTTTCTGCTATGATTATACAGTACATACTTTCTCCTTGAATTACATGCATGTACTAAAATGGTTAAAGAAAGATTTTCAGCCAATAGTGAAAGGTCTCCCTTGCAGATATGATGTCATTACATTTATTAACAGATGTTTTCACTGGCTAATTTTGCTGAGATCTGCTTACCTCATGCATGAAAATTGGCACCGGTTTAATTATCGTTTCAGCACCAGTGTTTATGGGTTACAGCAGCCACAAAGCATGCATTGCAATGTTTTCACATTGTTTAAAAGTGCTCTGGGTTACTGATCAGAAGGATGAGGGCTCGAGCCCCATCACCACCAATCTGCCACTATTAGGCCCTTGAACAAAGGCCCTTAACCTTATCTGCTCAGGGGCGACCTCATCATGGCTGACCCTACACTGTGACCCCAATTCCTAAGAAGCTGTGATAGGCATAGAACGAATGTCACTGGACTGCATATAGGGGACATGATGAATGTGGGGTATTCTTTAACTACAAACCAAAACATTTATCTCAAATTCACTGAGATTATTGGGATTTTTTTTTACTTGTTTGGATGCCAATAGCTGTCACTCTTCTGAATAACTTCCAAAAAGTCCAAAATCAGCATTGTTTTTTTTTTTTTTTATTCCTAGCAGTAAATGAGAAAAAAAAATCCAAAACCTGACTTCATTTGGGGAAAACTCCAATATCCAAGTATCGCCATAAAGCTTGGACTTCTCTCTCTCTCTCTCTCTCTCTCTCTCTCTCTCTCTGCATATTTAGAACCATTAATAATAAGCTATATCAGTACAGATGTAGACAAGATTGTAAAACAAACATTTTGCACCCTAAGCCGTATTCAGGAGGCCATATTGAGGGTATTGAAATAATTGGTGCACTATTTTAAAGCTTATTCTCTCCCCTTTCTATTGATACTCCTAACTTGTTTTGGGGTTTTGTATCACCGTGTTATTGTAAGGGTGGATGTGGAAGGATGCCCTCTCCCTGGTTAAACCATTTCCTATCTTCTGTTTCAGTCCTCTTTGGATTAATAATGGTTAATTTAGTTAAATAATATGTGATATTTACTCTGGAGTCTGGAATTAACATCAAATAAATACATTTTGGGACTGATGTAAAGCACATGTGCATCTGCAGAAAGGCTGATTATGAGGAAACGGGGTTGCCGGATTGGATTAATTGTTATAATTCAGTCTTGGTCATAGACTACTCAGACTACAAACTGTATGAAACTGAGGCCAAATTATATTTAACCTAGATTTATCCAATTTTCAGTATGCACGTACATGACCTCTATATAACCTTGACTGGATATACAACAGAATATACTCAGCACATTTTCCCACAGAATCAACAGCTTAATAAACACAAAGTGCACTTATTCATGTGAAATCAAGAGACAGATAAGGGACCCGATTAATATCTGTTTTTCTTTCTTGCAGTCTACAGGAACGGAGACATACCTTGGACAGTGTCAGGCCCATTGGAGGAACGGCAGAGAGACAGACTGTGCAATCAGTTGATAAGGTCTAACTTACTACGTTTTCCAACTTACTTACTGTATTTTACTATATAGGCCAGGGCTCCTTAATATTAGCCACAAAAAGGTTTTGTCTCAAACAACCAAAGTAACTTTGATTCCAATTGTTCAACCAGTTGACCTTAGACTATGAATGAGAACTTGTGACCAGGTTTTGGCTGGATTATGTGCTGCACTGCATACTTTATATATACATATATATGACTCAGGTTGATTTGAACTGGGGAATATAGTGTGCATAGCATGATCTCTCTCTCTCTCTGTCTGTCTCTCTCTCTCTCTCATCCCCTCAGGAGGTCACCCGGCAGATGAACTCTGTATTCAAAGAGCTCCTTTCTCGGCAACCTGCTCACGACAGTAACGTTTCACCAGCTATGTCCTCCTCCTCCTCTTCCTCTTCCTCCTCCCCCTCTCCAGTGTCTAGTGCACCTACTAGGCAGTCCATAAAGAGGGGGGGAGGATTCGGGCTGCGCAGCCGAGGCCTCTTCAAACCCTCCGACCAGCAGGACTGATGGAGGAGGGATGAAAGAAAGAGAGCAGAAATGCATGCATAGAAGGCAAGAGTAAGAGCTAACATACAGCAGAGATTAATATATTTTTTCTAACGTGTAATATGATGTTTGTGAGACCTCAGTTCTGAAAAAAAAAAACCCAAAAAAAAAACCCCATTTGTTTATGAAAAGTGATTTTGGTTCATGTAGTGCCAGTGATTTGGTCTGTCATTCATAATGGTATTGAAACTCTTCACTGGTCATGTTACTGGTTTTGTTTGTGCTTAACATAAACTTAATGGTACGGTTGAAGCTTTTTCTATCATTTGTTATTGCCCCATTACAATGATCCTTCATTATAGTGATGCACAGTGGAGTAACTTAATTCTTTTCTTGCATTCATATACTGCTTCTAACATGCCCTTGCAACAGTCCCTCACGTGTGGTACGCATCCAGAATGCACTTGCTTGCTATGTAGCCATGTAGCACTCAATTTGAACTGACCAATATATTGTTGAATATATTTTACAGTTTAGTAAAATTCCTCAAGCCTCCAAGATGTTATCTCATAGCCCACTTGCAGGTGTTGTTCATTCCCTTAAGGGGAAATAATGGGACAGTTAATGGGGGCATGTTAAAAGCAATTCTGGAAAGCAGCATTTTATTGTAGTCTAACTTTCAGTGTTATTAGGACTTAATGGTTTCTCTGCACAACTCATAATTCCACTGCTTTATTGCATCAATGCAATTAGTTTGTCATCTCTTACTCAGAGAGGGAACACGGCCAGAAACATAAATTTCCATTCTGGCTGCAACCAGAATAGACAACTATTTTTTTGCAAATTAATATTTTTATAGCAATTGTGTTTTTTTTTTATGTTTATTTTCATTTCCAAGTTGTTTGCTTAAATAATTAATTCTTTTATTTTCAATTTGTTAGAGGTTATATTTGTTGACCTGACCTTACTGAACTTTTTTTTTTTTAAACTCTCTAATGAAAAAGACATGCATTGAAACTAGAGAAATCCTTTACCTTAAAAAACAAAAAACGAGACAAAACAAAACAACAACAACAACAACAAAAAACCACACAGAACAATCATATTATCAGCTGCAAGTCTCCATTTATGAGAACAATATGTCCACCGTTATAAATACAGGACTATCCACAAAATATATTGGAATATGCAATTTAATCTAGGACTAGGCTCTGCATAATAGTCACAGAAGGGAAAAAAGATTACAAAAAAAGCAGACAGAAAGTGGAAAGACCTTATTTTGGTTACTTCATCCATAAATGTGAGTTTTTGTCCCCCCCTATAGTGTTTATGCAATTATATGTGTAATGTGAAATCTTCAAGTCAAAAGCCATTGTACAAGAAGTGCAATAAGTGACACCACGTGGACACACATGCAAAAGCATCTCATGTAGGAATGGTGTGATAACAGAAATAAGTGCAACTATGATATGTTGCTACACTTCAACCCATCAACTTATATTATCATTGTCACGTGCAACACGTCTGCTAGATATCTGCTAGACAAGTATCTACGATACATTTGATAGCTCAGGAGCAGCCAGAGAGAGGGATGAAGGAGGAGTTGTAGACTGTAGAGGATTGGCTGGACTAACCAAACTGTGAACGAGCTGATGCAACTACATGTAGTAGAGCAGCACTTTCACTTCCTGCTAAACCCCAGTGTACACATGTCATGGGTTTCCCCTGCTCTACTCTACTCAGAAGGGGAAGAAATCCTATACTGACTAAAAGACAGCTTAGCCTGTAAGGCTCCATACAGCCTATAAGACACAAGCCAGTTTCCTTGGCCTGATTTATGTGTGCCGACTTTTGCTGATTAAAACATGCAAATTTGAGCTAAATTTAAAATAGGGTTTGGGTCACTTTCAAGGATCATCTATCCATCCATCATCTAGCCTGCTTATCTGTCAGTGTTGAACTGGAGCCAACCCAGCTGACTTTAGGCAAGAGTTGGGCAGGTCAGCAATATATCACAGGGCTACCACGGAGATAAACATCTATTAACATTCATAACTTAAGGCAATTTAGATTAGCAAGTAGCAACCTAATCCGCATGTCTTTGAGCAGAAACATAATTGCCCGGAGGAAACCATACAGGCATGAGGAGAACACGCAAACTCTACGCAAAAAGACCCAAGTCGCTTGCAGGTTTGAGTCCAGAAACTTCTTGCTATAATGTGCCAGTGCTAAACCCTGCACCACCGTACTGGCAAATGTCAAGGATGACACAAACATGACTTGTATCAGTACAGCAATCCTGTCAGGCTGACAAGGTAGCTAAATGCATTCTTTCGAGGAAGCTTGTTTATATGAACATCAGTCCTAAAGATTGATGTCCATGTATCTGGATTCCAAGATTAGGCTAGTTATTAGGCTAAAAAACCTTCAAAAGCTCAAATAATCAGCAAATATTAATGGACCTAATACAGTAGTACCAGAGATATGAATGGAGGGGGGAAAAACCATGAAATTTGCTTCAGTCTTATAGGTATGTTTGGTAATATGCAGACTTACAAGTTGACATGCCTTTTAGCCAATATCTGCTGCACCTTTCTTCTTTTTGTGCCATTCACTCCTATATCCTTTCTGATAATGTGTTTCATAATGTGTTACATAATGACAAATGTGTTACATAATGACTTGTTGTTGTTGTATGACTTGCAATATTATCACAATAAATGATGTAAATTCTAAAATACATTTGAGCCCGAAAGAATTTTCTGTGTCTGTGTTTAATAACTTGATAACTCATTGATATAGGGGGGAAACCATAGACGTTCAAAGGTGTGTTTATAATATTTGATATTACACAGTATCTATGCTATCATTTGTCGAGTAAAAGCTTTCACTAAGCGATTTTTATTCCTTATATGTATTAATTAACATAGCTACCTTTTCATTTTTACAAGATGCCTTAATTAAAATCTGTGTGTGTGTGTGTGTGTGTGTGTGTGTGTGTGTGTGTGCGCGCGCGCGTGCTTAAATAGTCTATTCAGTAGTAATGTGATCTCTCTTCCACTATAGGCCCATGACATTCCTTTCCCAAAAATAACCTCATGTTCCCCCGACTAATTCTTCACTGAGCACAGACACAGGCTCACACACACCACACGTGAATGACAGTGCTATATGATACAGACGTGTGGTCAGGAGGGGGAAAAAAGTGAGGTCACAACTATGGGACTCCCTCATATCTCCTTCTGTATTCTAGTTTAGACTGTATTGCAGACCACATCATTTTTCAAACTAAACTAATCTGATAGGCATATAATAAAGTGGAACCTGTTTCAGCAGATATAAATCATTGTACAGGAACATACCAGGACTAGTTTGAAGTGGGTAAGTGAGAAAATTTTTACTGATGCTAACTATTACCTTCCGTGTCTAACATGGCACTGAGACACACACACACAAAAAAACCCCCAGGAAAATATGATTTCTACTGCATTGTTGCTAGTAAGTACATGAATCAGTCAATTTATTGAGTTCCTTGATGAATTGTCATAACTGGTTATAATGTAAAGCCACAGTAGTGAATGTATGGAGCTAGATGTGTTTGGAAGCCATTTTGCCATTCAGCCCAAGCAGCTGTTCCACAACCTTGAATTAGTGATGAAATGTGTTGAGATTATACCACCGATCCAGTTGCTTTAACTTATTACTAGACTTTTAAAATGACCTGCATGAAACTTGATGGACATACTGAACTTCTCCAGCTATGTTGGTGATCACACCTGTTCCAAACTGGATCTTACCCTGTTGCACGCAGTGGTATTGTCCACTTTAGCTACATTAACTTAAAGTATTTACTGATAACAGAGGTTTCCATAAATGTGTTTTTAAACTACATACGTTTTTTTGCATTCTAACTTTTTTAACGTTACATATTATCACATTCTTATTCTTCTTGTTACTGTTCTAGTTATGTGCTATATCAATATATTTATATATATTGGTGTATATAGTACCAGTTACTATTTTCTACATTGTAGATCAATACTGAAGACATTTTTACTGTGAAATAACATGGAATTATGTGATAAACAAAAAAGTGTTTAAAAAAACCTAAATATGTTTTAGATTTTAGATTCTTCAAAGTAGCCAGTGTTATACACTCTTGTAAGTATCTTAACCAGCTTCATTGGGTAGTCACCTGAAATGCTTTTCAATTAACAGGTGTTCCTTGTCAAATGTGGAATTTCTTACCTTCTTAATGTGTTTAAGATCATCAGAGTGTTAGGTCAAGGTTGTGTTGGTATACAGTAAATAGCCCTATTCCACAACTATAATAATCCATATGTCAAGAACTGTTCAACTAAGTGAAGAGACAAGACAGTCCATCATTACTTTAAGATGTTTTTTTTCTTCTAAGTGATGAAAATAAAGACAAACCATTGAATTAGAAGGTGTGTCCAGACACTTGACTGGAACTGTATATCACAAGCCTGCAACACTTTCTACAGACAGACAGACAGACAGACAGACAGACAGACAAGGCTAGTCCTCTGAAGATGCCATGAAAATTTTTTATTGCACAGGCCAGTTGTTACATCCACCATCAGTGTTATTTCCAATTCATTAGAGTCACCAATTCCTCTGATGATGATATTTTTCACACAATGAAAGGATATAATTATTTATTTACTTGATGAATAGCCCCATCTCTGTTAGTTATTTATATAATTGATGAATAGCCATGTCTGCATCCACACATCTTGAGTTAGCCTAATAATCCAGGAGACCAATCTGTCGAATAGCTATTCAGACAGCGCTGTCACTTTTGAAAATGACACCTGTCACTTTTAAATGATGTACCAACAATGATTTGATGGTATGTTGTAAATATCTGTGTGTGATCTGATGCTCTGTAGTCACCATGATGTCTGATGAGTACTTGGTAGACTGCGAAATAGATGACGACGACGACGACGACGACGTCGACAACTATGACGAGGATGTGATGAAGATCCACCCCACTCCAACTCCACCGCCACAGTTCTGCTCCAGCTCCCAAGTGTCCATAAGCCATGGTGAAACCAGAGACCCCTGTGGAGTCAACAGCCACTTAAGAGTGAGACTGCTAAATGCACTGTAGGCAAAGTTTGGACTAATGTTAAAGTCCAAGGTGTTCTCATGTAAATCGAGTCTTTTTTTTGCCTGCCATAGTCAGTAATGCCTAGTTCTCCCAGATATTGTATGAGCTATTTAATAATGCCTAGTCACCTCTAGTGTTCTTACCAAATGAAATGAACAGTGCACATCCTATTCGTATCTGTAATTTTATCAGTGTAGTACACACTGTATTTCCTTACAAATAATGTGCTCATACTTAGTTACATCCCTAATGTGTGCAAAGATATTAAGTCA
The DNA here is from genome assembly GCA_030068315.1 of Chrysichthys thysi. Classification (NCBI taxonomy): domain Eukaryota; kingdom Metazoa; phylum Chordata; class Actinopteri; order Siluriformes; family Claroteidae; genus Chrysichthys; species Chrysichthys thysi. The sequence continues at coordinate 10,341,333 of JAQLOM010000015.1, forward strand.
TAAAAGAAGATGCAAAGCATGTATGATTCCTTTCTCTCACTGGCTATTGGACTCTGTTTTTCCTCTTATGGATGCTACAGGTGGAGTTTAATGATGTTTTGGCTGAGCCAGCCTTCCCACACAGTTATGAACGTGTTTGGGTGTACAGTAGCATTGGGTTTGAGTCGGCACGAATCTGGAGTTACCGCTGCCTCACGGCACTGTTAGCAGTCCCAGTATCCTGTCTGTCTGGCTGTCTTTTTGCACTGCTGGCCTGCTTACACATCTGGTAAAGTTAATCTTCAGAATTTACACACCTTCCAGTGCACCAAATTTTATGCTCAATGAAATGCAACAGGGTGGTGTAGGGGTTGCACTATCGCCTCACAGCAAAAAGGCCCTGGGTTCGATCCCCAGGATCGACCTGGGCACCTTTCTGTGTGGATTTTGCATGTTGTCCCCATGCCTGCATGGGTTTCCTTCGGGTACTGCTGTTTCCTCCCACAGTCCTAAGCTATTGGCTACTGTAAATTGCCCATAGATGACACACATAGTGAGTGTTGATGTCCTGCTGCCCAGCCAGCTAAAACAGCCTTGTGGAAGGAATTCCTTCTTTCTGCAATGCTGTTAGCAGCAGAGCCAAAGCAGCATCCCACAGTCTGGTCAGTCCAGGTGATCCAGATGATGAAAAGCAATGAATTATTATTATTATTATTATTATTATTATTATTATTATTATTATTATAAACTATGTTATATATACAGTTGAATTCATATAACATAACTTCTCACAATTATTCCTCATGTCCTTTTTCTCAGGTGTGTGATGCCTTGTGTACAGGTGTGTGACACCTGTTTGCCCTGTGTTAGGTCGCTGTGGATGAGTGTGGTGAATATCTTCATCATGCCACTCTGCGTGTCTGCTGCTCACTGCTGTAGTGGAATATATGTACTATTCTCTAATGAATGAAGCACCCTGAAGAAATGCACGCCATATATCAAAACAAGCAAACCTTTTCGTTTGATTCATGCATACAAACTTTATGACATTTAAAAAATACATTTAAAGGTTCAGTGCACTTTTCGCACTTAAATATGTCTACTTGACAGTAATGGAATATAAAGACTGGTTAAATAAACACTGGTCACTTTGTGGCTTGATATACCAAATATAACCAACCGTATGTAGTACAGCATACATAGAGTTATTGATACATATAGGGATTGATGGGTGTTATGCAGCAACACAGCAACAAGAATCCTTTTTTTTTTTCATTTTAAGCCTTAAAATGTGAAATCATGCAGTTTTCTCCTATTGCTGCATTTACCAGCATGCTTATTCTCAACCACCACATGTTAGTTTATCACATTATTATATCCTGTTCATCACAGTATAAGGGAAATTTCACATTGCTTATAAAATAATTTGTAAGCGAATACATGCTTTGAAGCATAGAATGTTTCGTTGTTTGAGATTTTACTGCTCAGCCATATGACATATAAATACAGTCACTCTAGGCTCCTCTCTGTTTTTTTAGCATCTCTCTGTAACTTAGCAAGAGTTAATTCATCAGGATTACTTCACTTATATATCTCACTTAGAACTCTGAATGCCCAGTTTTTCAGACACTTTGTTGTTTGGACAGTAAGCTGTTCCCTTTTTATTTATGTATTTTTGTTTTAATTCTTTTTGTGTGTCCGTGTATGCAAGCTAAAGTTTTGCTGCAGACATAAACTAAACTGCACAGCAGAGTAAGTAATTTGTGTTATTAATTTTGGTGACATACCTCACTAGCACACTACGCTTACCTCAAAGAATAAGGGCACTTAGGAAAATGATTGCAATGATATTCTACTATTATGGTACTAATACAGCTACTTCACAGTTTCATTTATACTTCATTTTTCCACATAAGACCACAAAGAGAAATGGGTTAACTGGCACTAGTAGAAAAGAGGTTTCCACATATGTTCCAATATAGTACAAATGAAAAGTCTTGGAAATAAAACACCGACGATGGTAAACTATCTGTCTTTTTTCCTCTGAACTATACAAGTTTCATGCATGCGTTTTTATAATTAAGAAAGCAGGGGAAACAGATTACTAAGAGCTGGATCCAGCCCTGTTGGGATAACTGATTAAACTGAGGCCCTGAGAAAAAGGTTTCCTCCCTTATATATTGCATTGTGATTCATTTGAAATCACCACAGTGATGTATTTTGGACTCCTAAGTACATATCACAAGTAAGATCATTTCACTCAGCAAATTTAACTGAACTGCAACATGTGACTGGTACCCCTAAACAATGTCCCCCCTGACATATCATAACTGCTTTGGAACTTAAGTACCAGGAATGATGATGGCTATGTTGCGTCTGTCCATGTACAAAGTACATCAATTTTCCATATTGTTACTCTTGTACTGCGGAAGGCTTTAATCCGTGCCCATGGAAAATGAGTTATCACAATATTAGACCATTTGGATTCATTTTAAATACTACAATAATGTTAATAGCATTGCTTTGTTTTATGGATTGTCTCTGTAACGGTCATCCACAGTTTTATAATAATGTCAGTCCTATATCTCCATTTATTTTTCATGCACTTTTGTGTAACGCCCACAGGTCAACTCCCAGATATTCCCAGATGTACTACACAGTCCATTATTCCATGTAGCAAATGGTGGCCAATCCTCATATATATATATCTTGTAGATTCTATTTGCACTTTGATTGCCAGTGTCAGTGAGCCAGAGAGGCAATGCTCTGAAAGCTGCTGCCCTCTAATGGCGAGGTTTTAGCAAACAGTCTGTCTGATGTGAATAAAATTAAGGATCTCTACATATACTGTATACTGAAGAAAACTAGAGACAGAATTTAGCTAAGAAAGAACAGCAAGATATAAAAAGAGGCAAGAATATACTTAACTTTCTGACTTTGATGAACCGCCTCATTCTTTTCTTTTTCCATCCATCTACTTCAGGAGTCAGTTTACAAAGACAGAATGAATCAAACTCTTTGTAACCACTGACACTGGGGGAAATGGCATAGAGAAATACAAAATCATTGGTAACAAAACCTAAAGTTTAATGACTGCTTTACATCTGTTATTATGCACAATTTGTTAGCCCCCTTCTACACTGTCAGTCCCGGCATGGCACTTTACACTTTTTACACAGTTCTCATCTAATCACTGAATCATTTGAAGGCCATACTGTTATTGTTACTTCTCCAAATATTCTTCATATTGCTGTGATCTTGTGCTCACCCAGCCACCTAGAAGAATAGAAGAGCTCATAGTAAACATCCTCCTGAGTCTTTTCCATTCTGATGGAACCTCATTCACTATCCTTGGGAACTTCAGCGTGCTTTTATACAAACTCCAGTCCTATTTTGGTCAGATTTTCAATGACTACACTCTGACACACAAAAGGACCTGGTCCTAGACATATAGACATCAAGGTTTCCACTACCACACCCTGAAGAAACATCTGCATCTGATTTGCATAAACTCCATTTTTCTTCAACCAAGCTGTCTGCTCACTGACCACTCAGCAGGAATGCACAATCTTGGGGTAAATCTGGACAACCAACTATCATTCTCTTCTCACATTGCTAACTTGACTCAGTCATGCAGTTTTCCCTTTACAGCATTAGAAGGACCCAGATATCTCCCCCCATGGAAGTCACTGAGATGCTTGACATCTTGAGATACTGCACCTTATTTTTGGCAGGTCTTTCACGGCATGCCAGCCAACCCCTCTATCTGATCCAGAAAGCAACTGCATGACTGTTTCCAATCTCCCCAAGTTCTCCCAGATCTCCCCATGGTTGTGTTCCTTTCACTGCCTTCTTGTAGCTTGAAACATTGATGCTTGCCTCCAAACGCAAACACGGACCTGCCCCACTAGAAGGAATTTTTGCAACAAACCTTCCAACTTCTAACATGAGATGACTGCCTGTCTTCAAACGAAGACCTACTACATACAGAGCCTTGCGTAAGTATTAAACCCCTTTAAAAGTCATCAGATAGATCTGTATTACAAATGACATTTGCACAGATTATTCCAGCCAGTATTTCTACTGCAAACCAATATGCATTTGAAGTCAAATTTCAAAGTCAAAATGTATTATTTATGAGCAGATTTTTAAATAAATCCTGAAAATCATGTTTTTGCATAAGTATTCATCTACAGACTAGCAGACTTTGCTGCTCTAACAGCTTCAGGTCTGTTGGGGTCCTACCAGCTTTGCACACTGACAAGGATTTTTGTCCATTCTTTCTGACAGATTTGCTCCAGGTTGTTCAGGTTGCTTGGATGCGGCTTGTTACACTTTTCAAACAATGTCACAGATTTTTTTGTGGGATTCAGATCTGGACTTTGACTTGGCCCTTTCACCTTTTTCTTTTTAACCACACCTGCATTGCTTTTGCTTTGTATTTGGGAGTGGGACCATTGTCCTTTTCCCCCCAGAATTTTTTTCTTTCTTTTTTTTCCATAAGACTGAACCAGGTTATCTTGTAATATCCCCTTATATTTCACTCTGTCTGTTCTCACTTTAAATTCGGCAAGAGTGCCAGGTTTTGAGGATGAAACGCATCCTTAGAGAACATGGTCCCACCACCACCATATTTTACTATAGAAATAGTGTTAACTGAAGTGTGGCCTGTGTTAGGTTTTCACCACACATAGCGCTTTAATACTTGCCCAAATATCTCAATCCTGGTCTCCTCACATCACAAAAAAACTCACATCTTCACTGGGTCACTCTCGTGCTTTAATAAAGCTCTTCATGATTGATCCAGCAACTCTTCATCATCCAAGAGTTAGTCCTGCATCGCACATGGTCTGCTGTCTCACAAGCCACCTCAGCAGTGCATCATCTAATGCGATCATAGAATACCCCAACCGGCGTGCCACTCTGTCTGCCATTGGCACACACACACACACACACACACACACACACACACACACACACACACACACACACACACACACACACACAC
>JAQLOM010000015.1:10390511-10404938 GCA_030068315.1 Chrysichthys thysi
TTACACTTTCATGGAAATCCAATTTAAGAAGTATTGGTATCGGCGAGTACACAAATAAAAATACTCGTACTCGTATCGGTTTGGAAAAAAGTGGTAACAAGGGGTTACAACAGCAGAAGACCACATTAGATTCCACTCTTGTCAGCCAAGAACAGGCATCTGAATCATTTTGTGAATCTGCATGATTTTATGCCTTGTGCTGCTGACACATGATTGACTCATTGGATAACTGCATGGAAGCGTACAAGTGTTCCTACTAAAGTGGATGGTGAGTGTATATGCCTGACTGTAATATAATTATAATGAAAAATTATTAGAACCAGTTACAACTTCACAGAAAATGGTAAATATCTCGACACATTATTATATCATTATATCCTGTACAACTGAACATTTAATGACCTACGTTTGAGGTTTATGTGTACTGTAGTATTTATTTGACACATGCTCTATACTGATAGGATCATTTTGGGAGGTCCATCATAGCAATCTTTATTACATGCGTAACCAAATACGTTTTATACCAAGCACAAAATATCATGTTTTTGTTGGATATTTGCCCGAGCGAAATATTTATTTGCGTGTCATAAGTTTGCAACCTTTTTCTCGTATTCTCTTTAAGAGTGCCAATACTTTTGGCATCGAATACGTGTGAGTGTACTTCCTTTGGTTTGCAATTATGAAAGCAAAAGATTCTTCTAAAGAGACCTCCTAAAGTGTATTTATATTATAAAGAGAAAGCGAGCTTTCATGGTCCATTTGTTTTCTTGTGAACATCTCTTAGTGTGCACTGAAATTAAAAGCAGCGTTGAAATGTGCTGCCTGTTTAGAGAGCACTTGACAGGGATGAAAACAAACACTGGGAATGCAACCACGCTATTTATTACAAGGCCATGGCCTGTAACATAAGCACAGTGCTGAAGAAAGCAGATGAGCACAAGGAACAAACACACCTTTGCTGTTTTCTGTAACCAGGACAGTGCAGGTGCATTGTGCAACCATGTAATGTAATTTGATTCACATAAGCAGCTTCTCCACTCTGACCTTGGTCTGGAGGGTTTGGGTCCCAGGCTGCCCACAGCTGGACGATGAAGAAAGGAGACCAGCAGATAGTGTAGACTAACACTATGACCAAAGTCATCCTCACTGTCTTTGACATGGCCTTAGAAATGCCCGGGGGAGGTGGTGGGGGAAGATCTGGTAACACATCTGGCCAGAGTTCAGGAGTTCCTGAAAGTTGGCCAGCCACTGCGGATGAGGTTCTGGCCTGAGCACACGCACTACTGGCTGTCAGGGCATGTGCATGAGATGGATTAGATGGATCAGGATTCAATTTCTCCAACGGTGGACTGATTGACGTGGAGATTTCCGTGGACGGAAGGGGAACAGAGCATGGATCACAGGAATCGCAGGGGTTTCCGAACGGCTCAATGCTGGACAGATCATCATATGAATTCTGAAGGTCTGCAGGGACAGAGTTCCTGCAGTGACATCCATGGATGTCCATCTGATGATTATGGCTGCCTTGGGAGTCTCGTTCTCTCCCAGTCCTCCCATGATGTCCTTCTTTCTTAGGGAAATGGAACACCACAGAGTTCCTCTTGAACTCCGCCGTCACCATTCTCTCTGACTTCAGGTAGATATTGTCGTGGATCTCTCTGAATATACGGACCTATGAAGGAGGGATGAAACACTTAACGGTTGACAGCAAGTAACGAGTGCAACGTAATACTGGCATAACGAGCGAAATGACTGTTTGCTGTATTTACTTTAAGCGATACCTAGTCAAAGTTGAAGAGTTCAATCACTGCTGATGCCATTACTTTACAGTGGTAAAGTAATTCTCTTGGAATGTAATGGCTATAATACCAGTGAAAGCTTTGATATTCAAATTCTGAGATCATGGATCATATGGTAATGTACAGAGACCCAGAATGAACCTCTGTGGGGGGTTTTCTCTATCTAAACAGTTCATATGTGGAGACGTTGCTTTGCCAGAGAGCGATGGAAACAGATCCGGTCGCAGCACGTAACTGCTGACGTTGACAAAGTAAACTGATCTGATAAGCTCTGTTAGACACATTATTCTAGCTTGGTAAATAGTTAATTCTGACTACATGCTGTCACGTGAGGTCTTGGTACAATCTGTACATTTACACACAAGCCATGAGAGAAAGGTCCTGCATTAACCTGGGTGATACAGGCATGGGGAAAAGACAGGTTGCAGATGAAGCACACCAAAGCCAAAAATATGTGATAAAAAATATGTTAGCCAACCGAGCCAGGATTCTCTTCTTAGAGATAGAAAACCAAATAAGACGCTTTGGAATGAAGAAATAAGCCTAATTACCTGACAGACTGTGATAATGATTGCTGGCAGAATGAAGACGGCTATAGTCATCCAGGTGACATAGGCTTTGAGACCCCATGGCTCAATAAAGTGGCCCCAGCACTCGAACTCCCCCGGCGACACTTCAGTCCGTGAGAAGATGAACACCTATGAAGGAAAGTTGAGATATGGGCATCTAAAACATCCGGTGCATACCACACATACAATATATTATTATCCCTTGTTTGGAGCAAATATAACCCTATCACCCCTCATATACCCCAAACATGAGGAAGAATCAAAAAGTAAAGGCATTTTTAAAATTACGCGATAACCTGGCAAGCAAAAGACAAAGCATGGAGTGGAGACGTTCGTCTTCCCCAAACTGTGTGAAATTCAAAGGTCAGCGCTCCCCCAGAAAATCACGCTGACATTCTTTTGGGACACGAAGGAGCCTATTCTGGCGCATTCTCAAGCTCATGGAAATTACTATGCATTGTTGCGAAATTAACTTAAACCTGCTATTCTCAGCAAAAGAAGAGGAATGCTGTCCAAAACAGTCTTGCTACACCATGACAACGCACGTTCTCATACAGCAGCAGTGACAGGAGAGATGGCTTGTGCAATGGCTTGGGCTCGAATGTCTTCCACATAGGATACAGTTAAACGGTACAACAAATGTGATGTCTTGCATGGGGACTATGTGGAAGAGTGATATGTTCAATTTCTCACAGTCACTTCTGGTAAAGCTGTTAAATGTATTTTGCCTTTATTTTGTAATTCTGTCTCATATAACCCCAAATCACTGCATATATATATATATATATATATATATATAAATAACTCACTATCTCTTGCCAGCTCAAGCTCTACCAGGGTAGGACTTCACAGACACATACTGTATGCTCATCATATCTTGTCCTTCTCACCTGTGGTAAACTGAGTACCAGGGCCAGGCCCCAGGCCACCATGATGGGTGTGTTCCAGCGTGAAGGTTTGCCTCCACGGTATGCTTGCAGAGGGCAGCAGATGGCATAGTGGCGGTCCACTGTCATGGCCACAATCATGTACGAGGAGGCAAACATGCCCACAATCTGTAAGTACTTGACAAAGCGGCACAGAGCATCGGGGCCTTGGAAGCGCTCTGTGATATCCCACAGCAGTTGTGGTAGTACCTATGGGAGTAACAGATGTGGAACAGACTAAATGAATGGCACACCCTGAAGCTCACTGCCAATTTACTGGCCAAGTCATCCAACAGTGACTCTGAGAAAGGAGATCTCCAATATGTTCAGGATAGGTGCACTTAAAGGTCCCAGGGTCAGTGACCCATATGCATTTCCTGTACTTTTTGATGTCTAATGTGTGGGTTTTTTTTTTTTTTGATAACTTTTGTCAGTAAGAATCATTTTTTGACATTACAAGGATTAATCACTCAAGGACATTGATGGCTATGTCAATTTCATATTCTTGTGATAAGAGACATGTTTATATCACCACTAGGGCTTGTAAAACGGTCAGTTCTTTTCCTGCACAATTTTGTTCTAAATTGATTTAAAACAAAAAAGTCCTTTACTATCTCCATGAAACATTTCATTTCTGAGATCATTTTATTACTTGATGCTTCTTCCATATACGTACATCTTATTTTGTCACGTATCAACTGTTGTCACAGCAACACTCTTCAACTCTCAGCCGTCAACCTATTACAGGCATAGACCTATTGTTGATGTGACAGTGGAAGGAAAGTTTTGCCTGTAATTTTTAAACCAGAAAATATACCAAAGTTTGATTTGGAAACGTCGATATATATTCTCAGTGTTTATCCAGTTGATTCAGGTTTTGATGAGTCGTGCGTTCTGAGTTACTTTTCTGCTTAACACGGTTGTGAATAGTGCTTGTTTGACACACTATAACCTCCCTCTCCTGTTACTTAAGTGAAGCTCTTGACCTGTATCTACATGACTGTATGCACTGGGTTGCTGCCACATGATTGGCTGTTTGGATACTTTGAAAATTTGGAAAATTTCTTTGAAGGAACCAATTGATTCCACTCCAGGTCGTTTAAACCCCCTCTACGCATTTGCATGTGTTTGCCTGGGTCATGAATCCTTCTAATAAAGAATGTTATTGTTAGCAATCATACAGCTATCAATGTTAAAACAGCGATGTAGGAATGTTTTGTGAATCAGCAGACACTTGAGAGGATACTAGAATTCCTAGAACCGCAAAGGTCCGAAAATATTCATATTTGGCTGAACTGTTAAATGGGAAGAAGCCCAATCTGACTGAAATAAAAAGATACAGCAGAAACAAAATACCACAGATGCTTACACTGATCTGTAATTACATCCTCCTTTTTCACCTTCGTCATTTATTTGCACTACCCATTTCTTCACCTGAACAAGTAAATACCTGGAAGAAAGCCACCACGAGGTCAGCCACACACAAGTTGATCATGAATAGATGCATGGGTGCATGGTGCTTTCTCCTGCGCAGCAACACCCACAGCACAAAGCCATTGCCCAGAGTGGTAAGTGCCAGCACCAGGCTAAGCACTCCGATCTCAGCCTGTGCCAGAGCCTGGTCCCGTGGCCTGACTGTGCCAGGCTGCGAGGTGGGGCCCCATGTCGAGGTGGTGCTGTTCTGGGAGGGCAGCAGCCACAGGAAGGCCTCGGTGCTGCTGAAGCTACTGCTCAGGTTAAACAGAGAACGGTTGGACTGAGCTAAATCCACGTCCCAAGAGGCTGCTTTCATGCCTGTGGCCTAGAAACAAACATCCAAATGGTTAGCGGCAAAAAGAACAGGATGTGTACCTGCACCAATTAAGACACTCACTGTTTACACAAACAGGCCTAAATCTTTTCAAGTCCAATCAGATTTCAGTTGTCAGATGCTGTTCTCTTGAATCATCCTCATTTGGAAGGACATGTACCGAGGCAACAATGAAGAAAAACAGATTGCGTATATCAAATGAGCTCATTAAAAACGTACCTCTCCATCATGCCCAGCAGATTAACTGTGCATGCAGCCTCAGCTATTGTTTTAGCAATGTTAGACAGAACGCGCTTAAGGCTCTCATTAAACCCAATCTGTCTTTTCATGCAAATCATGAACGCAATTAAATCTCCATCATGTCTCATGGATCAGCTTTTGAGGCATTTTCCGTCAAACATCAAAGACAATATGAGAGATGCAGTGCATAATTAAAATGAACTTAAATTGCTAAAGTGGCTTTTGCGAGGGCTGGTCTGTGTGTTCTTTCTCTGGACGTTATGGTCATTTGCACCTTTGTTGTCTACAAAGGCGATCCTTTTGCTTGTCTCCACTTTTGACCTTCTTGCTTCATCTTTCTTTCTTTCTTTGGTGCAGAGCAGGGGTATTCAAGCTAACATTTTTAAAGGTTTAACATTTACAAAAGTTCCTTGCATACATACGAAGCGAAGAATAATTTCTGATCTGGTGAGGTTCGTTCAGGAAAATAACGTATATATGCGCATATGACTGGATAAGAAAAAGCAGATCTGCGACAGAAGCCAAGGTAAGCTGGTTTAAAAGAAAAAACAAAACAAAACTAGAGCTGCTGAACCCTGCCTAATTTTTTTTATATGCTGTTCAGCTCTGCTACGGTACTTTTTCAGGTGATGACACCCATGTAGATAACCCTTGTCATTATGTCCATTAAGATGTAAAGAAAAAAATGTGTGGGCCTTTTTTTAATGCTCACTTAAGTGCTCTGTAAACGTCCTTAAGTGCTGTGTAAAGCTCATAAGTAAGCTCTCAAGAGACACGGATGTGGAAGAGGAGTTCAGTGCAGCGGATAGAGTTCAAGTGGGAAATTTAAAGAAACAATCAATAAGTGCCGAGCGAACACTGCGACCGTTCCTGGACTCCATCAGAATTTACTAACAGAGGATACGGTAAACACACGTGTTTATCAGTTTAGTGTGTGGTCTTCTTCGTCTTGTTGCTGTTCCTCTTTCAGTGCCAAAATCGAGCTTGCTGGGTACAGATTCACGGTAAGGCCGTTAAAAAAAAAAAAAAAAAACACAACGTTTGCATGTACAATTTCTGTCAAGAAGCATGGGTCTTGTTTGTATTTTTCAGTCTTTATTCATTCCTGTTTATAAATTTGGGTTTTTGTTTCCCTAGGATAAACACACTCTCCTCATGCTCCTGTGTTTTATGTGTGACGCTATAAAAGAACAGCAAATATGTGTCAGTCCAATTTGTTAAACACAACAACCCCATTAAGGGGAACACTGTGTCTCATGCAATTATCCTGTCAGTCAATCATGTGGCAATAAGGCAGTACATATAATCATGCAAATACTGGTCAAGAGTTTAGGTTATTGTTCACGTCAGACATTAGAAAAGTGTAATCTTGGCATGCTGGACTGAACTGACCACTGACATGCTTGTTGGTGTCAGGTGGGCTGGTGGGAGTATATGAGAAACTGCTGATCTCCTGGGACTTTCATGCACAACACATTACGTTACATTACAGGCATTTAGCAGACGGTCTTATCCAGAGCGACGTACAACAAGTGCAAAAGTCTGGAACAAGAATAGTAGAATTTCTAGGCAAAGTAAGTTCATGTGCCGAGTGAATAAGTGCCAGAATAACACCTAGTGGAGTATTCTGTAGAAGGACCAATCGGCTAACAGCAGTGAAAACGGAGCTTTCCATAAATCAGCGCAGATGTAAATACATACCACCACAGATCTAACTAAAAGGAGAACAAGACCCTAGTATCTAACCTGAATACATCATGACCAGGCCAGACAGAAGGAATCCTGGCTTACAATGGGATTACACAGTGGACAGGGAGGCAGGGGAGAGGTGCAGCCTGAAGCGGGGGGTCTTCAGTTTGTGTCTTAAGTTAGTCAGGGAGTCAGCAGTTCTGACCTCAATGGGAAGATCATTCCACCCATGAGGAGCCAGAACAGACAGCAGCCTTGAATGGGCTGGACAGGAGCGGAGAGGAGGAGGGGCCAGGCGGCCAGAAACAGCAGAACGAAGGGAACGGGCTGGCAAATAGGGACGGACAATTCTCTGGAGATATGCTGGACCTAACCCGATAACTGCCTGGTATGCTAGCACCAATGTTTTAAATTTGATGCACACTCCCTCCTACAGGGTATACACAGAATGGCACTAAAAACAAAAAACATCCAGTGTCTTCAGAAGTCCAGTTTTCTTGAGTCTGCACACACTGTAGCCTCAGATCTCTGTTCTTGGCTTTCTAAGAGGAGTTGAACCTGATGTGGTTTTCTGCTGTTGTAGCTCATCTCCTTAGGAGTTTGGTGTGTTGTCCATTCTGAGATGCTTTTCTTCTCACCTTGGTTGAAAAGTATGCTTTATTTGAGTTACTGTAGACTTCCTGTCAGCTCAAACCCTCTGGCCATTCTCTTCTGACGCGTCAAATCAGCAAGGCATTTCTGTGACACTTACTGGATGTCTGGACGTCCCCCCCCCCACCATTCTCTTTACACTATTGTGTGTGAAAATTCCGGGAGATCAGTCATTTCTGCATACTCAAGTCAGCATGCCTAGCACCAACAGCAACCCATGTAGAGACCACTGAGTCACTGAGATCCCATTTTCCCCATCCTGACGTTTGATGTGCTTGACATGTCTGAAGCCCTGTATGATTCTATACGCTGGATAATTGCATGAATAAGCAGGCACAAAGGTGTTCTTATTAAAGTGGCCGGTGAGTATAAGCTCAACTTTCACTCACAGTTATATCTTCTTTCTCATGTCGGTTTTCGCGTTCGTATTACGCTAGCAGAGTCCTGTGAGTGATAGTCCTTTTTTCTTATATATAAATAGGTTGCATAATCAGTTCACATAAGACTCCGGACAGTCGTATATTTAAAATCATGAGTAATGGAACTGATAATCAGCTGACAGACAACTCCTAACACTATTTTTCCATACAGTACTCCCAAACAGATGTCATACTTTCCTTCATGCCTGCACGCATTCCCATCATGTCACTAGCCTAACACTTCCCGGGAAACAGATCCCTGTATTCGATCAACTTCCTGAAAGTAAGCTTCACAGGTGCTAACACTGGGCCTGTCTACCACTGGGAATCTCAAGAGGCTTCTGCAACAACCAGTTCCATGACGTGCGCTGGAAATTGGAGCAGCCTCCATCTGAGCCCCACAAAACCTCAATAAGTCTGGCTTTAGTCCTACATCTATTCTGTTAGAAACTAGTTTGGCATTTTTTTTAATTTTAATTTTTTTTTATCATTGCCTAGATTTCAGATCTCGCTTTACAGAGCCGCTTCCTCTGTTTTAGCGTTCTCTTTCTTTTTTCGCTCCAGCCCGCTCAAGAAGAGCAGCAGCCAGTGATAAGTATCTAAATATATTTCAGAATCCCTGTTGTGCTCCTCCTCCAGGTCAAAGGGGTGAAAGATAAAAAGGAGATGGTGAGTAAGAAGGTCCGGGCCAACCGCTGAGACCAGGAGCATTTTCGTCTGCTGCTCATCTGTTTATCTGTGGGGCCGATCTGCTCTGCCTCTCTCTGTCTTATTTTGCCACACTGGACCACGTTATTTGTGAAATGTTCTCTAAAAAAAAAATGCCCCAGGAAAAAAATCTGACAATATATTATCAAGTGTCCTGTTCCTCCATTTTTCTTAAAGCGAAGTTAATAATAAAAGTATTGGATTTGGGGAGATGAAAAGATCTGGACGATGAGTTAAGGAAGCAATACTGTGTGTGTGTGTGTGTGTGTGTGTGTGTGTGTGTGTGTGTGTGTGTGTGTGTGTGTGTGTGTGTGTGTGTGTATTGTATGAACAGGAGATGTTGTGGGTGAAGACGGAGCTGTTTCTTTAACACAGATTGTTTTTTTTGTTTTTTTTTATTTAATACAGTTTTGACAGTTTAAAAGCCCGAAGAGATGAGCTTCTTCACCTTGACAGAGAAGTTTCATTTCACACTTCCTAGTTCTATTCCTAAAGTAATACTGCTGTTACATTGGACGATTCTCACTATTCGTAGCACCTCCCCCCGCCATGTTTTGCGCGTTTCTTGAGCAAGCAACATCTCAATGGATAATGAAAAACAAGTGCACGTGTTACACCCCTCAGCGTCTGGTTGGCTCCTCTGTTTGGCTAACCCGCTTCCACCCATTTTCTCTTTTAATGTTCAACCTCGTGTGGTCAGTGACCCCCCGGCCCTGTTTGCCTCCCCCCGTAGCCCTATACGCAGCCGCACCTTCATTCCTCTCCCAGTATTCCAGGATTGTGTTTAGCGACCGCGAGAGTTTGTGTTTCTTTTATGCACCTTGATGGCAAAACTGATTTTCTTCAGTCTTGAATAAGGACTGACAAGAACATGTTGAGAAAACATGACCACTTCTTGCTATAAGGTATACTTGACTATGAAAAGTGCAATATAAGCTACGGTTTGTAATTGTACTTGTCAAGCCAATAAAGCCAGCATTCAGCTGGAAGGCAAGTGTGTGTGAAACAGAAGGACAGAGACAGATTAGTGACTTGGGTGCAAACATGCATTTGCTTTCATCTTGGAAATAGGCCTTAATATGCACTAATAACCAAGCTATACACATATTAACCTCTCGCAAACTGCCTTGTTCAAACACACTGCTACGTAACGGGTTACTCTACACACAAAAAACACCCATATGGTCTAATTTATACTACGTCTTAACCCTAGGCATGAATGACAGATTACTGGTTTTGTTACCAAAATGAAATCTTTTACTCCCTCATGGTGCTTTCAGTGTCCCCCTCACCCTCACTCCTCACACACACACACTAATGCAAAAAAGATCTCTATCCACAATGTTGAACATCACCTTTAAAGTATTTACACACCTCCTTGAATAATACAGTATGTGAATGAAGCTCAATGGCGTACAACAAGTTTTGTTGTGCGGTAAATGAGCCATGATTGGTTCATTTTACTCGTATGTGTTATATTACATTATCTGTGCTTGTTGTATCTGCCCACTGGACTTTAGTCTAATTTTAATCAAGTTTGAAACCACCAGTTTTTATTCCTACTTCTAGCTATGAAAATAAGACGGTTGTTGGGTTTTTTTCCCCAAATAGGCGGCATGCTGGCACATCAGGTAACTTTGTCACCTTACAGCTCCAGGGGCTCAGTTTAATCCTAAGGTCTGGTTACCGTCTATGTGGACTTTCTGTGCATTTTATCCTCCTGACTGTGTAGGGTTTCTCTGGGTTCTTCAGTTTCTTGCCTCCTCCCAAGAACATGCCCGTAGGTAGATCTACAAAATTGGCCCAAGGTGTAAATGCGTGTGCTGGCACATCCAGTGTGTATTCCTGCCTTAAACGTGGTGTAACCTGAATAAGCTTCAGACTCACCATGACCTTTTTGACATCTCAAGTTGATAAACCCATGCATGTTCAGTAATCCCTGCGTACACGCCTGAGCAGCTATGTTTGTTCGCGTGCAGTTTCACCCATACACGTCATTCAGAAAGGACAGAACAAAGTGGGAACATAGCAACAAGTCAGTCGACCGCCAGCTGTAATTATTCCAAACTTATAGACCTGCTAAATTCCCTTTCATTAATTTAATGGAGTGAGACCATAAATAAAGGCATTTGATTTTAACACATGCGGGTGAAGATTAGGTCTGTGAACAGGTCTGTGCGGTTAGAATTATTCTTGGCTCCTAAATGGTGCAACATAAAATTGTTCCCCCTTACATCAGGAGATCACTAGTTCCTGATGATGAACTGGTCATCCATAGGCAGGAGCTGAAGAAAACAGAACTGGTGTTCCTCTGAGTGGGTTACATGCAACCTGAGGTGCATATTCAGCAGTTCAAAAAGATGTGGTCAGCTGGCTTCATGTGCCTGGGAGGAAGCATGTGATAGCCTTTGCCCTACGCTGCGTGATAGTGAGGAACTGTCTGGTGGGTGGGAATTGGCCATGACTAAATTAGGGAAAAAATGAAAAAACAAAACAAAAAAAACAAAAAAAAAAGAACCTATTCATATTCTTGTCTGAATATGGTCTGTGCTATTTAACATCTTGTCCTTTTAAGTTAAGCTTACTTGCAATGTTTGAGGCAGATGTTTTTTCTGATATTTTTCAGGTGATTTCAACATTTTCCTTTTTGGTTATTTTGAGTACACATCACTATCTGAATGGCAATCAGTTCAATTAGTTGTGAAAACGTAAATGTTTTAGTTGCTTGAACTGCTTTTTGAGTTTATGTTAACAGACAAGTCACATGAAGTAAGCATTTAAAGTTTGAACTCCTTAAAAGTAATCAGTTGCTTTGCTTAGAGATTTTGAGGCCTTCACTTTTTCTAAGTAAAGCCAACTTATTAAAATGTACAGTAAAGATAAATGAATGAATGATTAAAAAAAAAAAAAGCAAATATATTTTCGTAATATATTAGAAGTGAACAGAGATGCTGGTGGTCATTTTGGACATTTGTATCTGCCTACTAAATAACAGTTAAACATGTTTATATAGTCGCAGTGGCCAGAAAAACCCACACAGGAACGTATGTAGGGCAATATCTCTGCATTCAGCCAAGGAGAGAGCAGTCAACATCTGCACCGTTGCCCAAGGAGTCAGCAGGAGCCATCGACTTTGCAAGTCTGAATCCACTGAGACGCTGATGCCCCACACATTAATTCACAAACTATTTTAGTGTACCTTCTTGTGTTTATTCCCTGGTTATATTTGCCTACTAAAAATAAGATCTGGTGCTCCATTTTCATGTTTTTTTTTTTTTTTTCTTTCTTTATGGGGCTCAGAAGAACACTCAGCTCCAGCCGTTGCCTCACTACCGCAGTAACCTTTTTTCACATTTTACCCCCTTTTCATCCCCGCCGGAGACTTAGCAGAGGTAACGGCTCTTCCAAAGTCACACCCTAGCAATGTGTGACTTTCTATACAATTATAAAAATACTGTGCTTTCAGTAGTTCCAAGAAAGTCAGGATTTCTGACCACATAAAAATGTCTAAAGGACCAGCTTAGCTCCAGTGCCAATATAAATCTGAGAAAAACAAACCATGAAACATAACCTCCATACAAACATGCTATGAAATGACTAAAGAGTCTGATAATTACACATGACACAGGCAACACATAGGTCACTAATGCGCAGTCTTAACACCTACCTAGTTAACCAAAAAGAGACAGCTCAATTCAAAGGTCAATTCACTGACATCACCCGAACGTGACTGCAGAGCACGAATGAGAGAAATCAAGCACTGCAGCAAAGACTGTATAGACAATACCACAACCTGAATAATGATTGGAGTATTTTTTTTTATCAGCGTGTGCCATACAGAAACTCTGATTTTTTTTTTTAATTATGCAAAAAACAAAAAGAAAGGAGAAAAAAACCCTCTATCTTGCGCAACCTGCTGATCTATTTCCACTCATTTTCACTTGGGACTTGATTACTTAAGAGTTGCGAGTAAAGAAAGCGCTGCAGTAGTTTCTCATTGTACTTCTCTGGACTTACACGAGTATTAAGTAAATAATGTTAACTCAAGCTATTCATTTTTAGTACACATTAACAACAGCAGTCATAATTCCTCATGACAATCTAGCTACAAAACACCACCACCACCAATAATAATAATAATAATAATAATAATAAATAAATAATAATAATAATAATAGTATTGAATTAGTACTAATAGTGTTATTATATTACTACATTACTCCATTGTTGGTTCTTATCATTGTGCTTATTATTGTGCATCCTGACCTGTGAGAACAAACAGAGAACATCTGGAAGATCTGTCCTACAATGCAGGAACATCTGCAGAGCATCAAACTTCACTACTACAAGTGATGGCGAGATGGTGTGAATATTTCTTTATGCACATATACAGCTATCTCCACTGAAATATCCCCAAGTGCTCCATGACTAACGTCACTCAAAATGTCAGTGCAATCTTATTAGTGTAACCCTGATAGTGTAAACTTCCTAAAGCCTTATCTGTGTACTGTACTGGAATTAAAGCCTAATGAGAGTAAGGTGACTACAGCAGTGTGTATGTGTGTGTGTGTGTGTGTTTCTTACTGACCTGATGAGCTCAGTGTGGCTCTTTAATCCCCACTGCTGTCCTGATCAGCACACAGTCCGTCTCCCTCATAAGGATCAGTGCCTGAGCGGTGTTTCCATCTCATTGTGCCGTCAGTCAGTTATAGTCCAGGTTTCATTCACAGTTTGGCTGAAGGAGACTCCTCGCCCGAGCTGCCAGCTCATTATAGTGCTTGGACCTGGTGGTAAAGTTCATTCCAGTCTTAATAAATGGACTCGGGTTGTACACTGGCGACACTGTACTCAAGATGAACTGCAGGGAAAAGAAAGAAAGAAAGACAAGAGCAGGTTTCCATGAGCTATCTATTGTTGGCGTTTCCCTTTCTCTATTTATGTTCTGTCTAAACGCCAGTGCCTCCTGCGTCTCCTCCCTCCTCACTCTCTCTCTCTCTCTCTCTCTCTCTGTGGGCGTGTGTGTGTGTGTGTGTGAAGTGGAAGATTTAGTGCATTTTTACACATTAGCATCAATATTCCATCAGTGACTCTACTGGAGTCAGTATCATGTGAGTAATTGCATTACTCAGTACCAGTATAAAGTCAGTACTGTAGTTTAATAATAATCAGGACAACATCAGTGAATAATTGGTATCAGTGTTAAGTCAGTAGTTCTGATAGAACCAATATCACATCAGTGATTATTCAGGATCAGAATTAATTCATTAGCATTAATTAGAATCAGTACCATGACAGAGATTATTCAGTATTCTTATTAAGTTTGTAGTTTATACAGAATCAGTATCATGGCAGAGATTATTCAGTATTCTTATTAAGTTAGTAGTTTATACAGAATCAGTATCATGACACAGATTATTCAGTATTGGAATGAAGCTGGTAGTTTATACAGAATCAGTATCATGACAGAGATTATTCAGTATTATTATTAAGTTAGTAGTTTATACAGAATCAGTATCATGGCAGAGATTATTCAGTATTCTTATTAAGTTAGTAGTTTATACAGAATCAGTATCATGACACAGATTATTCAGTATTGGAATGAAGCTGGTAGTTTAT
>JAQLOM010000015.1:10498862-10509564 GCA_030068315.1 Chrysichthys thysi
TAGCCTGAAGTGTATTATGTTTATTCCACTCTTACATCACAGCAATTAGTAAATGAATACATTTTTTTAATGAATAATATCATGCTTTTTAAACATTTTATAGCTATATTTAATCAGGAATGGACAGTAACAATGTACAGGTTTTTTTTTCAATTACAATAAACTATTGCGACACTCAAGTCCAAAGTACGTGCTGCATTCTAAACAGTCCTGTCTGAATTGGTTATGGTGATCATGGGTACAGTTGATAACATGATAATTCTATATTTAAGTTAATGTGTTAGATTACTGAAATGTGTTTACCGCACACAAATGTCATCACTACCGACTAAAAATTGCTTTCCAACCTGAGAAAGCATGTTGAGGTATGCAAGCATTTATTTAATTACAGATCAATATTTTAAACAAAGTTCTCTGTGCTTGTAGTAGATGCAGTTTTTATGCAGTGGTTGCACAAATGACTTTTTATTGATTTTAAATGGATTTGCCCACCAAGTTCTCACAGTAGGACCAGGTCCTGTGTAAATCCACTACTGATATATACTAATAGCTAGCTAAAAAAAATGTCCAATTAATGTCACTGACTCAAGTCGTTTTTAGAAAAATGTGTTTTGAAATAAACAATACAACAATGCATTGTGTTCGCGTGGGTTTCCTCTGGGTACTCCAGTTTCCTCCCACAGTCCAAAGACATGCACAGAGGAGATTAGGCTACTTGGCTACTCTAAATTGCCCATTGGTGTAAATGTAAGTGTGGATGGTTGTCTGTCTCCGTGTGTTGGCCTCCGGTGGATTGGCGACCTGCCCAGGGTGTACCCCGCCTCTTACTCAAAGTCAGCTGGGATTGGCTCCAGCGCCCTGCGACCCTCAACAGGATTAACGGCAGAAGATGAGTGACTGAGTGAGCTTGTCATCTTACAGAGAAACCAGAAAGTGCAAAGTCATCTGTCTTTAAAACTCTCCTGTAGCAGGAAACTTACTGACTGTTCCTGCTGACTCCGAGACTCCTTCAATAAATGTTACAGGAACATCACCATAGAAACAGAAAGCATTACCATATTAACAATTATACATTTTCCTTTCATTTTCAGTGTATATAATATTAGCCTTAGATTATGGAGATGTAAACTGCCTGCCAGAAAAGTCCCAGTGAAAGAGCTATTACTACAGAAGTACATAGCGTGTTAGAATCTATTGTTTATTTTCCCCTCCTGTTCGAGCCATGCTGTTATAGAAAACGAATCAATAACTTCACAGTCGAGAATTTAACAACGATGTGGCACAGGTAACATATAAACCAAAATTTCTCTGTGCACTCTGGTCACTTTCCTCCTCCTCTAATTAAAGTCGAAACGCGGGTCAGAACTTGGACGTTTGTGTGTTAGCAGCAGTTTCTGTTCCACAACAGTAAACAGGAGGAACAGATGACGTTTAAAAGGTGTTATTTTGCATTTTGACAGGGCTGCGAGATTATGAGACAGCCTGATTATGTACTCGTGACGATGTGCAGACCATTAGACTGACTGCTGAGACCACACAGAATACATAATAAAGGACCAAGGTCAGAGAAATGCACCACAGAAAATAGACAACTATAGAAAGGGATGAAAGGTGAAATGCAGGCTTGTATCAGCCAGGGCATAGCAGTCGTGATGGGGAAGTTCAGTGGGAGCATAGCAGAGGTGGGTTGGCTGCACTTTGAGTGAATAATGTGTCCTTGGTCTGATGCAAAACATTACTTCTGCATCCAGAGAGAATGTGAATGCAGCAATCATATAATAACCCAAGGCTGGTGGGTGAGGCAGGTTCATGTTTACTGCTAATCTTTTGGACATGGACCAAATTGCACTCTAAACTAGCTGGCCATTTAATTATCCACTTAGCCAGTGGGCTAATTAGAGATAGAGGGCTCCCATCAGTCTGTCCAAAGCTCATGTAAAAGTGATGATTAAGTACAGCATGTGGACTCTCGGGCTTCATTAGTCCCCTGTAGTTACTGCTCACCGAAGCCTTTGCCTGTGATTTAGCGGCTCGCTGCCAGGGCACTGCTTAACACGGTGAAAAGCAACTGCAGGGGAATCTTAAAATCTTAAGGCTTTTCAGACTGCCTTTGAAAAAAAATAAGACAGGCTAAATGCTGGATTTTTACTTGGAATTTTGTTTCGCTCGACTTGTCCTCCTGTTAGAATAGAAATTGGATAGCTGTGTAATCGATAGTAAACAAAGTCAAGATGTTTCAGTATGTTCACTGGAAACCAAGTAAAATGTCCAATACACATTTTTTTTGCTTAGCTTGGTTTCGTGCTTCCTCATGTTTTTATCTAGTTCCACGTTGCTCGTCTTTCTCTATACCAGCTCTCTGGTATTTTTTTGCCCACTGCATTTGGTCTGACCCCCATCATAGACGATGACAATAATTCTTGTAGAATAAAACTAAACTAAGAGAGGACG
Organism: Chrysichthys thysi; assembly: GCA_030068315.1. NCBI lineage: Eukaryota > Metazoa > Chordata > Actinopteri > Siluriformes > Claroteidae > Chrysichthys > Chrysichthys thysi. The sequence goes on from JAQLOM010000015.1 coordinate 10,501,314, forward strand.
TGTTAACATACGAACATATCTCTGTCCATTACAATACAGAGGCTTGTAAAGTCCAGCTTGGTAGTCCTCAAGTTAGGATGGGGATGCGTACTTTGCACCTATCCTATGTGGAAAATATCGTACGTCGAATGTCGTAGGCCGCTACTCAGCCTAGCTTAGGCATCTTAGGTATCCTAGTCTAGCCTATCCAGGAGTCTTTTCCTGTAGGAGATATGCTGGTGCGTTTAGAAGACATGCTTTTGAATTAAAATGACCTCTTGAAGCGCACAAAAAAAAAAAACACGCGGTAATGCACTGTACAGTACACCGATACACAAGTTAACTCTGTGAGTTTCAGGAGAGAGTGAGGCATCACGCAAGGTGAGTGGCGCGTACATCCGGGCATCGTCTGCGTACTTCCGGGTGTCGTCCGCGTACTTCTGGGTGTCGTCCGAACGTGTCGTACTTCATACGCTGTTACGCTGGCCTGGTAGCGATGCCTGCCTGCGAATCTTAAATATTTTCTAAATATTTTACTAAATATTTTTAGTCATCGTAACTTCGAAAAAGTGTAAGTTGGGCCATTGTAACTCAGGGAACACCTGTATATCAAACATGATGACAAAGTATTACAGGTAGCAAGTCGTCTTAGTAACAATAGATGAGCCGAAGAAAAGCTTAGATTCATCATGTGTATTATAAACCAATGGCTTCCCACAATTCTTAAAGATGATTCAGCTAAAAGGATTTTTATGGCAGTAAAGGACATCCTGTGAGAGACATTTTCCAAATGGTTTTTAAGCCGTTCTCTAAGTCATTCTACACACACGCGCGCGCGCACACACACACACACACGTGCACACACAAGCACACAGATGTGAACAAAGAGAAATGTCTCTCAAATGTCTCTAAAATATGACAAATGCACTGACTGAATGACGAAGGCGCCTTATTTATCAATAATGCATTACAGGCCTGTGACAGGCTCTTGGCACTTTGGCTCATCGAGAAATGCACGTTGTAAATTTTACGGCACCGCAATTATCAGTCTTTTCAGCGAGCTTAAGTCAGGACCCCTTTTCTCCAAAAAGTAATAAAACTGACTCATGAGCTTCTTGTTGTAGGATGAGAAATGTTCCCCTGGCAACTGTGCCAGACAACTGCCTTGTTCTGGGAAAAAGAAGGTACTCTCGGCATCCATCTCTGCAGCTTGTATGGGGAGCAGAATAATGTGAGCAAGTAAAAAAAAAAAAATTGAATAAAGGACACAGTTTAGCATTTTAACTGCATAGCAAAGTGCTTTTTTTTTAAACAGTTTGAGGACAGTGGAACTCAGAGAATAGGGTTCTGTGTTAGTGGATCGAAGCTGTACTCTACTTGAATAAATATCAAAGTTGTGGCTTAAGTGTGCTGGTAAAAGTGGTCCTGTGGCAGTTAGAGTCCCAGTCATCCGGGGGGTCACGGGTCTTTCCAAGTTTTAACTATATATTTCAATTCAGCTTGATGTCTTTTTAAACTCTAGGTTGGATGATTAGCATTCACTTTACTATAAAGACTTTACTGTTCCGCTGGGTGGAAAACACTTGAGTCGTTGTACTCTTTTACTATACTTAAGTATTATTTTACTTTATTTATATATTCTTGGCATATTTGAGTATTACTTTAATAGAATACTTGTACTTGTACTCAGTTCCATTCCCAAGAAACCCTTACTTTTATTTGTTTTATATGTAGACCTTCAGAGTTACACATTTGTAACAGATCTCAATGTTCTCTTCTGCTCTCTTTCCAGCCAATATCTGTACGCTATACATCAATTGAATTGAAAGGGCTCAGCTTGGCATCCAGTCATTTCAGTTTAGCATCCAATCCCTCATCGATAGAGAAAAAAAGATCAAAAATATGAATTATTTGTGATGCCATAACAATTCATCATCTGTAGTGATCCTCTCATGCTACACAATCTGGTAAAGGTTTAGCTATCCATAGGCATGCCAATATGGATAAGCCAATGGACTACACTGCTCTATAAAGGCAAAAGACCTTAACTTGCCAGAGTGTGAAACTGAGAAAAATGACTAGTAACAAGTTGTGAAATTTTGGGAGTCCTACTTATAATATTTTTGTCTGGACAAAACAGAAACTTTAAAGTCATTTTTTTCAGTTTCACACTCTGGCAAGTTAAGGTCTTTTGCCTTTGCAGGGCAGTACAGTTTGGAGCTTTAGGATAAGCTCCCCTGGTTTTACTTCAGGAAAATGTTTCACTGTGCTGGAGTAAGTTAGGAGAACTTGTAGAAAATAAGGCGTCTCCTTTGCCTTGCTAGAAGGAGCAGATTCGAGCTAAAGTGGAGAAAGTATGATGCGTTGAGGTTAATTTGGCTCATTTGCTAACAATAAATGGCTATATGTAAACAAGTTAGCATATTTTCTTTGCTAATGCCAGTATCCAGTTCCAAGTTCCAGTATCATGACTGGCAGGTAGGCATCAAGTCAAATGCTAGCTAGTTGTTAATATTGGAAAGGGATTGAATAATGTTTTCAGGCAAAAAAAAAACCCAAACAAACAAAAAAACATCTTCTTAAATGTTCAGATAACTAATGCTTGCGTTTCATGTGAAAATATGACTAACTTAATTTCAGCAGGTATTTTTTTACTTTTTACTTTTCAATACTTGAGTATATTTAAAAGTAGCAATCTTTCGGCTTTGGCTACATGGAATACATTTTTGCTACATGCTGCCATTTTTAATTGATTAAGATTTTGACCCATTGTCCGTATGTTCATATTAATAAAATGTCTCAGTACTTTGTCCAGATTTTGTGCTATCAAAAAAAAAAAAAAAAAAAAAAAAATCAACTTTATGGTCAGACTTTATTTAATTATGCTGAATTGCATGATCAATTTAAAGGAAGGGGACAAATAACCCTCTTACTGCTAGCGTGGTTAAGATTTGCAATTTAAAACTACATTTTACAATGTTGCACATCTCTGAAGAAATGTATTACATGGAAGAAAACCTTGAGACACACAGGACAGATAACGTGAAACTAAAACGCTTGGCTGTCCATGAAAGTGATGAATGTTATTCAGCACTTACCTATCTTTTTTCAATTACTTTCCACTGAAGACAATTGGTTAGATCCCTGCATCCATGGCAGGAGGGCTAAAGGGCTTAGAAACAGAGAAAGCTGAACTAATCGTAATGCACCTTTGATATCATGCATTCAATTAAGTGTTTATCTTTTCCAAACCAGTCTCATATGAAAAAGCAAATCACATACAACTTAATAGCAAAACACCTTATATATGATGAATCGCAATGTTGGTCAGACATTGGTCACAAGCCTGGTTTGCTATACTGAGATATATTGTGTGCTTATGACAGAACAGTGATATTTATCATACAGAAGCTGCTGCAAATAAGTTGTAAGTGCACATTTTTTTCTACGAGACTGGGTTGATGTTTTTATCAAGTGTGATTAACTGAATATTGAGATAAGACTTTAGCAGGTTGAGGATACTGAGATACATTGAGATGCATTAAAATGTATTGTAATCATGCATTGTGGTTAAATCTCCTTAAAATGCTTGTTCTTCCATAAATCTGTTTCAGGTCAATCCAGAGATTCAGGAATTCGAAGCTCAGCACTGGTGTCCTGTGTAGGTGCAATGACATGAATTTCAAATTGAAACTCAGGACAGAGAGAAAGACTTTCCACGTTGGGAATTCTTCAGTGGGTTATTAAGTTAAGCTGCCTCTGCAATAGCAAGAACATGTTGAAATATAGATATGTTTCTCTGGACTCATGCCAAGAGTCCAAAAATCAAAAGAGTAACCCTTAAGCATGTCCTTATTTGAAAGCGAGTATATTCTGCATAAGAGTGGTCATATATCCGAACCAGAATAGTGTGTATAAGTGTGTTTATGTTTGCAGATCCGAATATTATGTTCAAATGTATTGACAATCGCAAGCTTGAAAGTTGTGCTTCAGAGTGTTTGAATTCCTCAAAAGGAATATGGACTATTAGGTGTGGTCTCATTCCCAAACCAAAATATGCCTTTGGTGTGTTTCCAGTCCAAAATCTGAAAATTGCGCCTCAATGTGTTCACATTTCCAAACCAGAATATTGTACATAAGTCTATTCATGAATCCAAACTGCAATACAGGGTGTAGGTGTGTTCACATACGCTAATCTAAATATTATATACAAATGTCTTCACAATCCCAAAGCTGTTACATAGATGCTGTCACATTCCCAAGCCAGACTATTGTCCATTACATGTGGTTTCATTCCTAAAACAAAAGCATGACTCCAGTGTGTTCACATTCCATAATCTGAAAATTGTCCGTCATTGTGTTCACATTCCCAACCCAGAATATTTCGCCTGGATTGTGTTCATATCCCCAAATCTCCACATTAGGCTTATAAGTGTTCACGTTCCCAAATCATACTGTGCCTTAGTGCAATCACAGTCTGAAACCTGAATCTAACATTGTTGTTGCAAATTGTGTAATTCCAACAGGTGATTTGTTCTTACCATTTTTTAATCACTACTCCAGATCTTCAATTATGCCTTGAGCTCATCTCCAAACAGTGTCTTTTGATCTTTCCTCTTCTTTTTCTTAAACAATTCACTGTGAGTAAATGAATTCATCCCTAAAAGGATATTTAGATTACACAGTAGAGAAGGGAAGGCTTTTGTGTCAGTGTGTCCCTGCAGGCATGTTACTTTGGCAGGCCCAACACGAGAGCTGCCTATCACTCCGCAGTCTCCCCGTTCTGCAGATAAAGAACATGTTCTTTGTTTTTCACTGCAAAGAGCATACACACACACACACACACACACCATGCACGCACCAACAGACTTGACAGACAGACCCATCTATTTAGACAAGGGGAAAAGATAGAGGAGTGCTTGCTAGCCATTGGGCCTAAATAAACCGAGGGACGTATTGAAGAAAATTGCTCCATTTTCTATCAAACAAACCAAACATGGAAGACCTTTAGGGCTTTTGATGTTAGTGTATGTAGGGATGTTCAGAGATGCAAGAAATAAGGACGCTGTTTTTCCTTGACTGCTTTTTACATGAATAAATGCTTCCGGCAGGAGTTAAAGAAATCCATAACGGCATTAAAAGCTTCTCCCGAAAGCCAATGCGAAGTTTAACCCTAGAATAGTGACCAGAGGATTTGGCTTTAAATTGTGAACGTGCTATTCCTATTGAAGGAGAACAAGAAATACTCAGAGTTCAGCAGCATTCATTGTGATTTTGATTTTTAAAAGTGACACAGAAATACAACAACAATAAGGTAGGATCAGATCACCCTAGGGAATCACGAAGCTTTTTGTTCTTTGATTCAGAAAAATAGATGCCACTGTTTAAGTATCTGGATGGTCCCTCCATCTTTAGTCTGAGGCTCACGGGGAAGTGAGGGAAGAGTACATTGCATCCATCCGTTATCTATAGCGCTTATTCACTGAGGGTCCTGGGGAAGCTGGAGCCAATCCCACCTGATTTCGGGTGAGAGGCGGAGTACATCCCGGGCTGGTTGCGAGTCTAAACAGAGGCAGACAACCGCTCACACTCACATTCACACCTACGGGCAGTTTAGAGTAGCCAGTTAACCTAACGCAAACTCCACACAGAGGAGGCCCTAGTCAGCCAACTGGTCAGAATCTGGAATATTCTTGCTGTAAGGTGTCAGTGTTGCGCCCCCCCTCCCCAACCGCCGCAAGAAAGTATACTGGAAATCTGAAACGATTCTCCGGGGTAATCTGCAGCCACATGAGCGCTGAAGTAAAATGCGAAAAATTGATGAAAACTGTGCCTTTAGTAAGCTTCACTCAAAGGCATTTTGGGCTCTTGACATTAAAGCAATGACGCTCATGAGGATTATGTGAGACCTGGTATACACAGGTATTTACTTTTAGCTTACGCAGAAAACCACAGGATCTCAGTAATTAGCTTCTGGACTTTTTAAGGAGACGAGTTCGTTAGTGAAGTTCTGTGAGACTGCGCCGAAGTGGAACAGATAAATATAGACCTTGTGATCTCACAGATGTACGATCCAGACGTACCGAGCAACAGGCAGTTCAAAGGAGAAAATATACCTTTCCTTTTTATTTTACGTTCGGAGAATTTCAAAGAACGAGTTTAATTTTCTTCAGAAGGACAAAAGAGGGAGAGATGAAAGGACTCCAGGGCGAGTGTTCTGATGGTCGAGCAGTTATGGATGTGGATTTGCAATGAATGTTTTACATGTTGTGTGGGGGTGTGCGTCCTCAGTCCTGTGCTTGCGCCTGTACAGAAAAGAGCTGCCGCTATTTTCCCTCAAGTCTCGGCATCAAGGCTATATGCTTAGATCGCGTTTTGCTTCACTTGTAAGTTCTCTGGGATAGTCACGTCTCCAGAGTGAACACGCAGTATGGAAATGGAAATGTAAGTGTAAATGTAAAGTAAGTTGGCAAAAGTAGATAGAGGTGAGTCATGGGCGTGAGCCGGAATTGATTTGGTGTCCAAATTCTGCTATTTCTGGAATATTTGAAAAGACTTTGTGTGAATGTCATGGTTGGGTGCGCAGAGTCTCCATAATCGGTGGGTTCTGTATCTGAGGCAGATGCTTACTATTGCTTGTACAGAGATGTGAGTACTGTATATCTGTTGTTTCTCTTAAACCCTCACTTATGCCTTCGCAGCCCAATTTTCACTTTCAATTTCAGGGATATCTTTAGTTCCCGTTTTTATGATCTTTAGGTCGGTCGGACGTTACATAACCCTACATAAGGAGGAAAAGGCAGGGGTGCGATCTTTTGACATTTCTATTAATTGACATTTTTCCCTCCATGGGCCGTAACATCTGCACCAGCATGTTTAGGAAAGAAATAGCACGCTCTTCATTCGCGGAAAATGCTGTCAAATGTATACTAATTGCCTCCTTCGTTGGATACGTTCATTCAGATTCGCCGAGGCCGTCACGCTGTAATGCCGAGAACTCTATTCCATGAGAAATGAAAAAGAGACAGTGCAAAGAAATTGTGGCTTAGTAGTTCTGTCTTTAGGTTCATTAGAGGAGTGAAGGCCCCAACCACGAATGGAACATATGCTCTCTCTGGAGATGTTCATTAGCATTCCACACCGATCAGTCCTACAGTCACATCCAATTCCATCTGCCCATGTTTCATTTTCAGCACCAGTTGTGGCACCTTTGCTCATTAATTTCCAAATTGCTGCTGTGCACTCGCAAACATTCAGAAATAAGAAGACTCTTTGTCGGCCAGCTGTGTTCAACTCGATATAGGGAAGAAAAAAAAAAGGGGGTAATCAACATCACGGGAAATAAAGATTCGGTTTTTGAAACCTTAAGTAGCGAGGTGCCACGGTGAGCTACTGCAAATTACGCGAGAAAAGAACATGTGGCTGTATTTTTGTATTCACTCGAGTGCTGCTTAAGGTGCCAGGGAGCCTTCGTTTGTCAGCACGGAGCGGGAAACAGCTTTTCTGTTCGCTTCCTCTGGGAGGAGCAGAGAGTGCTTGTTTATTAGATGAGTCCATGTCCTCTCACTCACCTTCTCCTCTGCATCTCTCTCCTTCGTGCCATCACCAATTAGGGTTAATTGGCTCCTTGCAGGCGTTTGCAGACACTGTCCACTGATTTGTGCTGCTGATGTGACAGTAACAGCCTGCTGCTGTCTGTGCCGCTGAAACCCCTGCTGAGGACAGTGTGGCTTCCCGCCCGGGCACCGGTGCCAGCCGTGTGAACGATTGTTGACACCCGCTCCTGAAAGTCTCAAAACCAGTCCATCCATCTTCATATAGTTTTTTTTCGCCCCATCTTTAATCAGTCCTGCTTGTGTCTGTTAGCTTCTCTCTCCTTGTCTTTCTCTCTATCTCCTCCTCTCTCGCTGAAATCTCCTTTCATCCATCTGTCCTCAGACAGTTTTCTCAGAGTGCCTCCCTCTGCCTGTCCTAAAGAGATTACTAATGACAGCAGGAATCAGAGAGATGGGTTCGGAGGGGAAATGGTGTGTGTGTGTGTGTGTGTGTGTGTGTGTACGAACCATGTTTTAATATGTTGTGGGGACAACAGTGCTTCCACAGTGTGAAATAAGCCTGTTATTTTTACCTTATGGGGACATTTGTGTGTGTGTGTGTGTGTGTGTGTGTGTGTGTGTGTGTGTGTGTGTGTGTGTTGTGTGTGTGTGTGTGTGTGTGAGAGAGAGAGAGAGAGAGAGAGAGTGTGTGTGTGTGTGTGTGTGTGTGTGTGTGT
>JAQLOM010000015.1:10553774-10565213 GCA_030068315.1 Chrysichthys thysi
TATTGCGCAGGTGATGAGCAGTGCCTGGTTTCCTCCACACATACTGCTTAGAATTAAGGCCAAAGAGTTCAATCTTGATTTCGTCCAATCAGAGAATCTTATTTCTCACAGTCTGGGAGTCCTTTAGGTGTTTTTTTTTGTGTCTTGCACTGAGAAGAGGCTTCCGTCGGGCCACTCTGCCATAAAGCCCAGATTGGTGAAGAGCTGCAGTGATGGTTGTCCTTCTGGAACATTCTCCCGTTTACACACAGGATCTCTGGAGCTCAGCCAGAGTGGACTTTGGGTTCTTGGTTACCTCTCTCACCAAGGCTCTTCTCCCTCGATCGCTCAATTTGGCTGGGCGGCCAGCTTGAGAAAGAGTCCTGGTTGTTCCAAACTTCTTCCATTTAAGGATTATGGAGGCTACTGTGCTCTTGGGAACATTAACTGCAGTAGAAATTTTTTTGTAGCCTTGTCCAGATCTGTCCCTTTGCGCAATCTTGTCTCTGAGCTCTTCAGGCAGTTCCTTCTACCTCATGGCTTAGTTTGTGCTCTGATATGCACTGTGAGCTGTGAAGCATTTTATAAATAGGTGTGTGTCTTTCCAAATCATGTTCAATCAGTTTCATTGAACACAGCTGGACTCCAACCAAGGTGTAAAGCCATCTCAAAGATGATCAAGAGAAATGGAAGGAACCAGTGTCAGAGCAAAGGTCTGAATACAGTAAAACCTTGGATAGTGTTTTGCAAGACGAGCTAAATTTTTTAATACATTTTGACTTGGTTCACGAGCGAGGTTTTGCAATACGCGTAGTATTCGTCTGCTGAGTGATCACAGCTTCTCTCTCTCACTCACTGCAGGATTGTGGCTTCTGCGCTAACATATACTGTTAGTGTGTGTGTCACTCATCTGTTTAATGACAATTCAGTGTCGCATTTTCACGAAATCCTCAAAAGGAGGCAAAAGCAGCGATCGTTGGATAGTTCCCGTGTTAAAGTCGCACAAAAAGAAAAAGATCCCAGTGAGCCGACAGACTGCAGTGATTCCATGAATTGTAGTGAAAGTCACATACAATAATCCTCCTGCTCTCTCATCTCTCCTGCTCTCTGTCATGGATCTGCCTGTGCGGAGTGCGTGCAGCACACCAGTTACAGGCACTCCCAATAGTGGTGCATGCCGGAGGACTCGTGCGGTTCAAAAATAGATTTGCGCCATGCTCGCACGTCACGTGGGTTACTACAGGTGTTCTGCATTATGACTAATTATATAGACTATAAATAGACTGACTCATGAATGCTAAGTTTGCATTAGTTTGCATTTCCCCATGCTATCGCCAAGCCATGTTCTAGTGTTTACCTTGCTCATGTTATGACTCTTGTGTGTACTTTAGTTTCTGTGTTTTTGTTGTATCCTTTGATATTCCTGTTTCTGACACTCTCTCCTCTCCCTCACACCAGCACACGATTCTTTTCAAAGCTAAAGTGCAGGTTATTTTGTTTTATGTATTTTTACTTTATATTTTGTATTAATCATTTTTATATAAATATTTGTGTGTTGTGGAATGAATTATCTGAGTTTCCATTATTTCTTATGGAGAAACCCGCTTTGATATACGAGTGATTTGGATTATAAGCATGTCTCCAGAACGAATTATGCTCGCAAACCAAGGTTCCACTGTACTTACGTCCACATGATATTTTAGTTTTTCTTTTTTTATAAATTTGCAAAGAATTCTATAATTTCGTGTTTGTGCTGTCATTATGGGGTACTGAGTGTAGATTCATGAGGAAAAAAATAATCTGAATGATTTTAGCATAAGGCTGCAACATTACAAATGTTTGAAAATTGAAAGGGGTCTGAATACTTTCTGAATGCACTGTATCCTTGAGTTGAATTTACTGCCATTTTTTAATCTATATTTGCTATCAAAATATTTACTTCTCCATGTATCATTGTGGACGACGAATGATATACAGGCCATTCTCGCCAACTGCTTGTCTGTGTAAGTAGATTCACGTGAGTCCATTCATACTGAAATGATATATAGAGTGCTGGAGTCTGGATCCTCACTACTAACCCTGCTGTTCAACCAGAAAATAACGTTGTCACCATTCATACATAAATTTTAAAGTGATAGTCCTCCGTGAAAGCCAAACAAAGGAACCAGAATGAAATAGTTCAACTGGGAATTGCGAAGCCTGATAACAAATGTCTCTGTTTCATGTGCCAGCCTTCATCTGACCACGAAGCGTGCTTTTCAAGGGTGTGATAAACACAGACACACACGACTCCAGAAGTTCTGGCACCCTTTTGCGCAGTGGGCAAATTTGTGGCAATGTTTTAATACACGACATCAGTGGTACAAGTAACTAGGTTAAATATGGTGGACATTAGTGGAAATCTCTCGTTTTAACTCATACTGTGACATGTATATGTGTTAGTCAAGTATGTAACTGTGATTCACTGAACACTGGATGACTGATGGGGGTGATGAGAATCAACTTTATATCTTCCTGTGGACACATGATGAGACAGTCCACTTTTCCCTTTCTTCTTCCTACTAGACTTTTTTGTCATTTTTCTTTGTGTGTGTTTTTTTTTTTTCTCTCTTTTTGCAGTACAGTATGTGTCTATACAGCGACCTTGACTATTAGAAAGGCGTTGTATAAATGGAACACATCATGAGACTTCTTATAATGACATAAATTCTGCTCATGTGGAAGAGACACTTCTCTTAGACTGGACTGTCTCTGTAAGGATGGGATATCTAGCTTGTCTGCAGGACGTGGTCATGTCCACCATCCAGTGGGACACCAGGGAACGCTCTGCAATCCTATCTTCGTTGAAAGCTGCAAAGAAAATCGATTGATTCACAAAGTTGGATGATATGATCTTGTGCAGAAACTCATGAGTGAGCTGAAACCTTTTATAGGTATTAATAAAATCTTTGAGGTTTGCATCACCCCCTCCATATCCTCCGTCGGATGCCATGTTCTTAAGATGTTCTTAAGCATGTAGCTGGTGTACATCTTTGGCTCCCAAGATTTTTAGTCTATCATGCAGCACGAATCTACCCACTCTGTATGGAGTGAACCATGAGGGAAATCCTATCCACGAGAAGAAAACACATAATCCGTTATGTGGAGGGGAAACCGACTCCAACCCCAGAACTGCGTATTTGCAGAAATCCAGCTAATTTTGACAGATGCAGCAGGGAACACCACATGGTAAAACGAGGGAAAACGACTCAACCGTTCAGTCAGCACGTTAACCTGCTAGTCGGCTAGGTGAGAATAGGAGGAGGTTGTGTCACGTGTGACCCGATCCAGTAAAATGAATTGCAGTGACCCCTGTAGTTGTTTATATCACACACATATTGCTTATACTCTTTGTGAAGACCTTCTGTTGACATAATTAGTAAGACAGCTAATTAATGCAATGCTTACACCTAACCCTAACCCACTAACCCTAACCTCAGAGACTTAAAACAGTTTTCCTTGTGAGGACCAGCCAAACATCCCCAGGCGGGTCCCTGTGACTGATTTTGCTGAATCGGGTCACATATTTGGAACGGGCACTATACAAAAACAAATGCATTCTGTCTGAAACGCTTAGTGTTCCATTATGTTTAAGGATAAAATATCACATCGCTTGTGTAAATCATTTCATATATCTATTTCTCATTTCTATAAAGGGTGTCATTGATTCCGGGGCACCCAATACATAAATACTTAAATCAGTGATGAAAGAGTGCCGTTGCAGAGTTGTGGCCCAGGCGATTGATATTATTTTGTTCCTGCACCTGAGCTGAGAACAGCTCTGCTCAGTACCCAATGTAGGAGCTTACAGATTTCCTAATAAAACATTAAAGATATTAATATTGTATAGCACAGCAGAGTGCAAAACAATATTAAAGAAAAGATTAGGAGAAGTGTGAAGGACATATTGATAATATGATCCTAAACAGTACAGAAAACACCTGAGGTGATAAAGACTGTAGCAGGGTAGCGATTTACTCAGAAGGAAGAACTCGAAGAGCAAACAGTCTTAGAAATAATCTTTACACTCATAATAAAGACAGTTCCTCCAGGCTCCTTTGGATTATTGAGAGCTTTCGACTTCTTAAAGGAGCCCTGCTTGGAATGCTCACTATTGTGGGGTTCTCGAGAGCAACATTAAGGGTTCCACCAAAGGGGTAAGCTTCAAGCACTTACGGGGTCTAGATTTAATCATACTATAAGACGAGGTTTTATGAGAAATCTGAAGGCATGATTGCATTGTTCCACACTGGTGCTACAATGGGGCATTTAACAGGATTCCTGGACTTGTGTAAGAAAGTAGGAAGTGAAGAGTTTCTCATTTTCCCCATGTCTGTGTTTCCTCCAGGTTCCTCCCATCTCCCAAAAAAAAAAAAAAAAGCTGATAAGTGGCTTGGCTACTCTAATTCACTCCTGGGTGTGAATGTGTGGCTGCATGGTGCCCTGTGATTAAAAACAAATACTTACAGCAAATTGCACATACACATACAAACACAAACCAATATTCACTCACACATCTGACACAGTACAAGCAGCCAAACAGACAAGACGTGACCTCACAAGCTGCTTTTTATCTCGCACTCAGAAAGAGTCAGTATGGTTTAACACTCGACTCAGTGTTTAATGTGTTATGCTCATTAAGGACGGGTGCACAGAGCACCGATGCGACAGCATTGGCCCCTGGAGTGAAACAATCATCTCTCCTTCTGTCACACAGACTGAACCGATATGAAAAGCAATCACTCCCCTACATGGCTCTGAGATGTCCAGTGTCACCTTTTTAAATATTCATAACCCTTAGCTAGGCTGTTAGAACAGTCAGCAGGCAACATGCTGTTTCTCGCTGACTCTCGCTCTGACTCGTCCTGTCTCTTACTTCAGGCTGTGATCCCCCCCACCCCACCCCCCATCTCTTGCTATTTTTCTCTATCTGTTTTGACTGACTTCACTCTGGAGCTAATGAAACCCCCAAGCCTACTGGAGATATTCAGCCTATTTACATTTTTATTGATTTTTTTAAAAAAGTACATTTAACAAGGCGTATTATAACCTCTTTTTTTTTAACTTCTCAGATGAGAACCACTTTTTCTTTTTCATTTCTTTCTTTTTTTCTTTTGATTTGTTTACTTTGAGTGAAGTGTGTGGGTATTTGTCAGGAAGTTTTTTTTTTTTTTTAGATCAAAGTGGAAACTGTGCCTGTCTTATGTAATTAAGACTACACATTAAATCAAACAAAACCTCTGTGCATTCATTCTATCTGACGCCCCATTGGAGTTTGGAGTGGTTCATAATTAATGGAGCGCAAACGCACGCTGTTCAGCGCTCCGCACGGTGCTCAGCACATTCCCAGCATTCCCTGCTTCTACTGCCGGTGGCTGCATTATTCAGCATCTTGCTCAGCTTTGCCAAACCTGATGCCAGATGTGGAAACCCTGGGCCATTCCAATCCTAATCAGTGGGAACCCAGGCGAGAGGAAGTCAGCTAATCACTCTCCTGGGTCTTTATGGCGCACTCTACCCATGCGTTTATGTTTAATTGTTTGTCTCGTCATTAACCTTACAGGGAGTATTATATTTCCAGATGGGGGTTGATCAAGCTCCAAGGTTCTGTTTTGTTAGTCATTTAAGTCGTGAGTCATCATTTACTTACCATATTTTATGCACTGGATCGAATTCTATTTAATGTGATAATTAACTCCAGACTTGCTGGATGACACAAACCGAGCCAGCAGTCAGACCATGAAGTCACATGACTTAAATAAATACTTCACATCTGTCATTCACTCACATTCACTCCACACTGCAGTAGTAGTATTCAGATTATTTGTGTGTGTGTGTGTGTGTGTCCCCTTTTGTCCCCATGGAGACGTACTGAAGTGTTCAGTAATCACTCACTCGCGGTGTGTGACTGCAGGCCCCCAGTCTTTATGTGTTCCCTCCTTCCCACTCCACCTCCCTTCTCATTATTGCATTTTTACACAGATAGCAGCCCCCTCCCAGGCCTCTAATCTTCACCGCGACACACACACACGCACACACACACACACACACACTACATCATTCTTACTTAGTGCCACGACACTGTGCTAATCGCAGGGGACAAACATTAATCTACATAACTAAAGTTTCCCAACTGGAAACAATGCAGTTTAAGAACTTCACCCACTTTTACAGCATTTGGTGGTTCATTATTTCTTATGGCATGCAGAGTCATAACATGATGATGATGCTGATGATGATGCTGATGAAGATGGTGACGTTGGCAACACTGGATGATAAAAGATTGCTCAAGACATGATTAGAAAAGTCTTCCTTCTCCGAGACGTGATGCTTTTATTAATTGGTTGTTTTTTTAACCCCCCAACCCCCTTTTTGGCAGAAGGAGGGACATGCGAGGTGATCGCTGCACACAGATGCTGTAACAAAAACAAGATTGAGGAGCGATCACAGACAGTCAAGTGTTCCTGTTTACCTGGGAAAGTAGCGGGAACCACGAGGAATAAACCCTCCTGTGTGGACGGTGAGTGAATTGAGCTGTAAGCTGAAACTGCTGCACTGTATATAGCCCTTTCAATGAAGAAACTAAATACATCTTTTGCAGAAAATGGATATTTGTTCCATTAGCTGTTGCAGACTACAGGCAGAGAGTATGAGCATAAAGACTGAAAATTGTGCACGTTATTTATTTTTGCATAATATTTTGCGATGCAGTGTGGTCCAGAGGTCATTAAAATTCTCCAGCTTTACCTGACTGGACATCGCTATGTTCAAAAATAAAGCATGTGGGCGGTCGAGTGGCACAGTGGGTAGCATTGGCACCTCACAGCTGCAGGGTTTGTTCCTGAGTGCATGTGTGTGTGCGTGGTGTCCTATAATGGACTCATGTCCTGTCCAGGGTATAGTGCCACTTCATGCCCACTGTTCCTGGGACAGGCTCCAAATCCACCATGGCCCGGAGCAGGATAAAGATGAATGATGATAGTTACTGAAGATGAATAAATAAATGAATGTTTAAGCGTGCAGCGTTTGAGCAGACTCTGTGCTCAGGTCACTTTTGTAGTATCGTAGCCCAAGGGCCTTTTGAGCACCTCTTATTATTACCACTCTGTCCTTTTGACAAATGGGTTGCTCTGAACCACTACTGCGGGAAGAGTATTAGTCTCAGCAGTGCCAAGAAATACCAACCGAAAACCACATTTCATGCCAGTGTAATGACCTGGAAAAGCCTTACATGTATACGTCCTTAGGGACTGTAGTGCAGTCATAATTACTGAAATTGCTCGGGCCAGTACGAGACACTTATAGTTAGGGTTAACCCATTTCATTTGCTTTTAAGCCGTGTGGGTGGCTGCGAATCTCAGTTAAGCTGAGATGATGGATGTAGTCCAAGTCTCACTGATCTCACTGGCATTAAAGCAGATCACTGACAGTGTCCTCCATCTCATGTGAGATAAAGCTGATTGGAACATCCCGTAGATTGCAACTCTTATGATCGTCAGCCCACAGCATCACATAACCTCCGGTCAAATACCTGTTTTTATTAAAGTTTTGACCACAACCCACTTCACATTTAGTACTAAGTTAGCGCGCTGGTTGACAATTGCTTGCCCATTTGGCTGCCTTATGTTTTGCGATTTCTCTAGCCCTTTGCTTTATCTGCTCCAATCGTTTTAATAAAACCAAAAATCTGCACTTGCATCTGTCTGTGTGCATCACGAAACTCATGTGCTGGAATGTCAGACATGTTAGGAGCAAACAATTCCATTGCCTGTCAAAGCTTGATGCCAGGATCAGGTTTATGCGTTATGTATGAGACCTTTTATATCTTTTATTTCTTTTATGAAGACTGATTTTTTTTTTATTTTTTTTTTTTATCAGAACTGAGAAGGAAGTTTTGCCAGAGGTGATACTGATAGTGATTTTTTTTCACTGTGCAACTGCGGCCCATTTGAAAGAGTTAAAGGGCAGAAAGAGGAGAAAATTGGGAATTCTTGTTTAAAAGAAATAGCATGTAAAATCTGGACAAAGAGGTCAGCGAACAGGTCGGACGTCTGAGCACAGAGGGAATGGTGTGCTTCCCGAGGCAATGAGCACCATGTACTTTTGTTTCTGATGGCGTGCACCTATCTTTTGTTTCACCAAGGTTAGTTTGTTTGTTTGTACCCTGCACGTTCGTTCTATTGTTGTGAAGTCTAAGCCCTGTTTCCGGTCCAATACACAGTAATTCCTCGTCTTTCGCGGGGGTTGCGTTTCCGCTTAATTTCCTTTAACTTCCCGCGAAAGATGATAATCCGTGATACACGGACCTTAAACCCTTTATAGATGGATCATTTAATGGAACAACATGTAACAGTTAACCTACTCGGTTACTTTTTGTGATGGTTCCAATCATTCAAGAGATTAAACAGATTAAAGTGGCAAATCGACTGCCTGTGCTTCTAGTTTCCCACTTAGTTTTGTTGTACAGGTTTCAGGTATAATATATCAGATAGTGACACTAAAGTTGGTCACTTGTACTATCACACAAAAGAACACTGAATCTGTAATAAAAAAGTATTGTGACTAATATGTAGTGTTGTACAATGGCTGACAGAACTATTGCAGGGAGTTTAAAATGTGGAGAGAAACTCATGCACAGTGCTCCTGAATAAGCCTTAGTTTAAATCCGTATTATTCTCTCGTTACATTATGACCATATGCATGACGAGAGCTTAAAGAGCTTTCCGCATTCGGAGCACATCAGTTATAAATCACCTATCACTGTGCCAGATTGCACTCCTTCTCTGCATATAATGGCCTCGCTTCTTGCCATTTCAAAACGAGCACTCTTTTGCAGAGCAAAATGGGTGAAATTGATAGCTTTTTATAAGGTTGACACTGTCTGTTCTTTTGACAAGTCGCTGAAACGAACCATGAACTTAAACTGTATTTATGTCAATTTCGCCCCATTACTGGTAGCAAATCTGTCGGAGTTTTAGGTGCATGTGGTATTATTAGACTGGTAGCTGGTGTGGGATGAATTTAATTCAAATGAACCAATGAACCATTTTATTGCGTATGTGGCTTTGCAGGGCAACATGGATAACAGAAAACGAAACCAATTTTTAGACATTTTAATCGAATGTAATGTCACTGCGACTTTTTAATCGTTGGTTATTTACAGGATGGTCAGAAAAAAGTTCTGTATAAGTATATAAACACAGATTGTAGAACATTGTTAATACCACCCGACATCATATACATTGTACAGCGTTTTAGTGGTATAGACTGATGGTGATCATGAAAAAAATGATTATATTAAACTTGCAAATACAGGAGAAATATTCTTTCAGTGTTTCCCTTGAAATATGTAAAAGGATACTCCATTACGTTCTGGTTTATTATTCAGTTCTTCATCTTAAAACATGTTATTCAGTAACTGCTGTGAATTATTCACGAACTCCACTAAAAGTAGTAGCAACGTTATGTAGCTAGGAGTGTGAAGAATGTAAGCCTGGACATACTGAAGAATAGGTAGGTAGACAGTCAGGAAAATGATCTGTCTATATCGTTTTGAGAAACTGCTGAAGGTTGAATTCTCTGCAGTCTTCTTTAATTTATTGTTATATGCCATTACCAATATGAAGCAGATGCTGGGTTATAAGGAAAATTATAATACTTTTCTTTACACATATATGGGTATTTTTTGTTTGTTTTTAAAACTGTAATTCAGCTGATACAGCTGATACACCATGCTGTATGGGAGCATCTAAAAAGCACAGTCGCTCCCCCACAACTCTGCTGGATAAACAGTATCGATAATGGATGGATGGATGGATGCCAACTATGGACAAAAACAGTCTTGTCTCAATTCTCAGTTGTTCCTACTGACATTCATTCAGTGGTCTATTACCCATGATAGTACTTCTTTTGTGTGAACTATTCCTATCAACCTGCAAAAGAGTGTTTACAAGCACTTTCCCACAGCTTCTATAGTGGTGGGGAAATGGTGGTGCGAGATGGAACCGTGTCTGGAGGGAGAAGAGTGCAAGACTCTGCCAGACAACTCTGGCTGGATGTGCTACTCTGGGAACAAGATCAAAACCACCAGGGTGAGAGCTGGTTCATATGCATGAATTAACATGGAGATATTATTCAAAGCATAATAATGTGTGTGCGTGTGTGTGTGCGTGTGTGTGTGTTTCAGAACACTCATCCCTATACATCATTGTAGCAGTGGGAGCAGTTCAGTGCAGAACAAAGGTTCGTTGTCTTCTCCACACCTACCTTGCATCACTGCATGCCTGCTGTTGGGTTATTATTTTAAAAAAATCCTAATGATGATTCATTTGCTGAATTGATTGAAGTAATTTTCAGAAAGAATTAGGTTTTCTGATATTCACCAATCAACCATAACATTAAAACCACTGAGAGGAGAAGTGAATAACATTGGTTATTGTGTTTCCGTGGCAGCTCTTAGGGTGTGGGATGTATTAGGCATCAAGTGAACGGTCCGTTCTCACACAAGTTGATGTCAGACAAGTTGATGTGTTGGAAGGAGGAAACATGGGAAAGTGTAAGAATCTGAGCTACTTTGACAAGGGCCAAATTGGGATGACTAGACGACTGGGTCACAGCATTTCCAAAGGACAACTGGTGAACCGGAGACAAGGTCATTGGTGTGCATTGGGTGTGATGACTTTCCCATCTGGTCCGATCCTACAGACGATCTACTGTAGCACATATTGCTGAAAACGTTAATACTGGCTATGGTACGAATGTGTCAGAATACATAGTGCATAGTCCAGTGTTTCCAAAAAAGAAAAGAACAAACAAAAAAAACCCACACCAACACTATTTCAATTAATATGTCATGAGTTACATAAATAAGCAAACAGTATAAGAAGCTTAAATGAGATATTTGAAAAAGAACACTGATCAAAATTATAGAACACTTTCAGATTATTGCTGTTAATAGACCCAGTTATTGGTGTTAATCTGGCAGCTGGTGCTAATTTCCAAAATTATCTGACAAATCTTATTTAACTGGCAGCCTGACTTTCCAAGAAGTCGAGCCATTCAAAAGTGACTGAAACCCTCCGACAGCAGGTTGTCCAGATGAAGGTCAAAGGGACGACCCTATCAGCCTTAGCAAGAGAGTTTTTTTCTGATTTCTAAAATATTGCACCTTTACAATGTCATAAACTCATTCAAGTCCCCGAAGAAAGCTGGTCGTCCACAAAAGACAAATGTAAGAGAGGACAGGATAATGTCGAGAATGTCAGTGGGGAATCATTTCAACACTGCAGCTGGAATTGCTCACCAGTTCAGTTCTGAATGGGGTAAGGATCAATCTCGTCATACAGTGTCTCGACATTTAAGAGCATTTGGACTGACCGCCTACTCTGCAGTGACCAAACCTCTCATAAGCAGGAAGAATCA
>JAQLOM010000015.1:10612799-10623069 GCA_030068315.1 Chrysichthys thysi
CCATAGGTGTGAATGTGAGTGTGAATGGTTGTCTGTCTCTGTGTGTTGCCCTGCGGTAGACTGGTGACCTGCCCAGGTTATATCCCGCCTCTCACCCGATGTCAGCTTGGATTGGCGCCAGCTTCCCCCCGTGACCCTGACCAGGATTAAGCAGAAGAAGATGAATTATTGTAAACTGTATTTTGTAAAATGTATCTGAGGCGTTTCTTGGCAGTGAATTTGGCCGCACGTTGTCTCTAAAAGCTTAAGGAATGTGGGCATGTCATTCCAAAGCAGCCACTTGAGAAATTGTTGTGCTATAATTTTTTTTGGTATGTAGAAAAAGTACAAGGGTTTTACAGTAATAAAACCTTTTAAAAAGTTCTGACTCACATATAGGTCCTTCATGATTGCAGAACTGTTTCCTCCTTCAGCTACTGTTAACAGATATCTAAACATGTTGGATACTTTACTTTTACTTCCACGTATTTGTGCTAAAACAGTAAATATCCACAGCTTATCTCGGCACACTGTTGGGCATCAAATATGCAATGATAATAACATATTCCGAACATTTCCCAGTCAATTCTAAATCCAAATGTGGTGGGAAGTTCCCTACATTTTGTTTCAAATTCAATTCCACTTTTATTTGTATAGTGCTTTTATGATTTCTTCACATAGCGTAGTTTACAGGAATCCAGATGTAGATTATGAGAAAGCTAGAGGTGAAAGTATGACATTCTCTGTGAGGTGACATGAGGAAGAAACCTTCAGAGGAACCAGACTCAAAAGGAAATTACCCTATTCTTGGTGATGCCAGACTGTGGGATAGAAAATTGGATGCAGAAGAAGATGAGAAATAGTATTAATAGTATTAAAAGAATTAAGTGAATGGTGAGAATAAAGCAATCATTAAAAAAAATCACCACATGAAAAGAGTTTTATAATCTCATGAGACCAAATACAGTCAGTTTTACCTTTGTCACAAGGTGTTAGGTTTGGCAGAAAACCCCTCATCAGCAGAATACCATCCTCATATTTAAGCATGGTGGGGGTAACATCATGTTGTGAGGATGTGTTCCATCAGCAGGAACTAGGGAAAGTAGTCAGAGCTGAGGGCAAAATAGTTGCAGAATTCAAGAAGAAACTCTGTTTCAGTCAGCAATAAACACGAGGCTGGCGTACAAGCTCACCTTCCAACAGCACAACAACCATAAGCATGCTGCCAAGCTTCACTGGAGTGTGTTAGAATTGCCAAGTCAAAGATTCTCAAGACTGCTTGAGAATTTATGGCAAGAAAATTGCTCATGCCCGACGGTCTCCATCCAATTTTCCAAGAAGGATGGCAAAAATATACGGATCCAGATGTGCAAAGCTGATAAAGACATATCCCAGAAGACTGGCAGCTATAATTGCAGCCAGATGATTGACCCAGGGGAATGTCTGCGCAAAGTACGAGTGTCTACTCTGTATAGCTAAGTTTATCCACTGCAGCAGGAAGGTGAGTCACAGGCATAGCAGGTATCGGAAAATCCATGTCTCTGTAACATCCAGGTGAGATTATCTGTTGCAGCATGACAGATAATCACAAGCGCAGACGTCTTCGAAATGAAGACCCAGTAACAGCATAAACGGGAGCAGAGGAATCAGGTTCAGCCAGGCCAATCCAGAAGTTTGGGGGTCCCATATCACAGCATTACCGCACCCAGTATGTCATCTTACAGCAGGAGTGCACTATGGAGGTACAAAGGATGCATATATATATATATATATATATATATATATATACCCAAGCTTTGACAGAATAATTGAAAGGAAGGACACAGACATGACGAAACAGTTCAGACAAACAGTGTCCCAACTTGTCATTGTAAACAATCCTGAGTAATCATGCAAACTCATGAAACCCCACTGAAAAGCATTTTAACCAAATGTTTGAAAAAACAAATAGGCTTTCAAACAAGAATGAACGTAGACTGTTCTAATCCTGAACATAATAAGAAGAGGATCCCATTATTATGATCAAATATACACTTGCACTTATAAAAAGGAGCCTGCAAGATGATTAAGAATAGAAATTCTGCAACTGGCTAGGACGTGACAATCTTAATTCTGTGTTTACTGACCATTTCTTTTTACTTATTGCAAATGTATTTGGCCATTGAAAGGTGTGGTGGCTGTTACTCATTTTCAGCACTAGATGTCAGACCTTAGATGCTTACAGCTGTCTAGACAGCAAGGTTTATGTAATGGATTGCCTCAGTACTAAGTCTAAAAGGGTAAAGCTGTAATTTTAGTTTGACATAAATGTTTATTGGCAAAAGTTTTGCTCATTTGATGCATTAAAATCGCTGAACATTTATCCAGCTGCAGTGACTGAATGTATTCGGAGGATTGGAGAATATACGCTCACACTGAACTTGCACCACAGGGAAATGTTATATGATATGATATGAAATTATATATATATACACACACACACACACACACACACACACACACACACACACACACACACACACACACACGAGAGAGAGAGACAAAGGGAGTGAATAAAAAAGTAAAGGCAATTTTAAAATTATGCAATAATCCAGAGAGCAAATGACATCCGTCTTGTTCAGAAAAGAAGAAATTCAGAAGTCAGCCCTCTCCCAAGAAAATCATGTTAACATTCATTTGGGACATAAAAGGGTCTATTCTGGTGCATTTCCAAGTGCATGGGCAAACAGTGAACAGTGCACATTACTGTGCATGGCTGCAAAATGAACTTAAACCTGCAATTTTCAGTAAAAGGAGAGGAATGCTGTCCAAACCAGTCTTGCTGCAACATGACAATGCACTTCCTCATACAGCAGCAGCGACAGTAGAGACAGTGCAACGGGGTCGAACATCTTCCACATCCTCCTTACAGCCCGGATCTGGTGCTGAGCAATTATCACATCTTCGCTCCACTGAAGGAAGTGCTGTGTGGTCACAGATTCATCTCTGATGGCGAAGTAAAGGAAGCGGTGCTCACCTGGCTTCAGGAGCAGCCGAAAAAACTTCTCTACGGGAATACTGCAGCTTGATGAATGATACGACAAATGTGTCGCCTTACACTGAGACCATGTGAAAAAGTGATATGGTCAATTTCTCACAGTTACTTCTATTAAAGCTGTTACCTGTGTTTTGCCTTTATTTTTTGATTCTCCCTATTTGTCATATTATCCCTTTGAGGACTTTCTTTTTGGCATAATTATTAATTAAGCAAATTAATGCTATGGCTACACCTAAATCTAACCTAACCCTATTTTCAATGATCAAAAGAAAACATGTTTGGCCTCTTATTCTTGTGAGGATATTCCACTGGCATGATTATTAATCTGTCTAATTAATGCTATGCCTTAATAAATCTGAACTAAATCTAACCCTAACCGTAACCAAAAGGTATCCTTTTGAAAAGTAGTCTCTATTAGGGTTTTTTCTGGCTGCGGATTGTATATTTGAACAAATAGTTTTCTGACAAACAAGCCTTGGTAGTTTAATTGTTATACAAACAGCTTACAAACGATGATTTATTTAATGCGTAACGAGATCAGCGGAGATCAACGTCACTGAATAATGCAATATTGAATAGAGCAAGTTTCTGTACACATGCTTGCAGGCAAATCAGTTCCCTTGTATACATCATAGCACCCTTATAGCTGCCTTATTTTAATAACAGCATAACGCCAGCCAAGAAGGCCTTTCCAGGGATTTGAGTCTAAAACCACAATGTCAGTGTGCTTCCAGAATTCTGTATTCCCAAGACCACGTCCACCACAAATCAATCTTTTACACTGTGACACACCAAGGCAGCCTATCTATCTCACTGCCCCAAGGCAATGCAAGTCTACATCCTCGGCTTTATCAGAAAGCCAATCTCACTCCTCTAAACAAGATAAATCAGGGCATGACAGGCGTGAGAATGGGCTTCAGCGTGCTGTGTGCAGGCAGGGAGCCGTTCAGTCATTCAAGCTTTCTGGACTTTTCTGCTGCTCTGCGCTGCCTGTCTGACCTCTACGCTAAAAAAGCTGATGATGCCACTAATTCAGCAGCCTGTTCGCAGAAAATAAAACTACTCATTATCTGGCTTAAAAACCTTTCTATATGATGGGATACCTCGAGTCATTTACAATCTATTGCATCTTGCAGAAAGGTGTAGCAAAATCACCAGGTTCCAGGCTGGAGCTGTATTTATTATACACTCCTAAAATCTTCCCATTATTCACTTTGGCTCACTGGGGGATACCGGAATGGTTTTACAGTATGGAGAGTCCTATAGCAGCCGGGTGGCGCGGTGGCTAAGTGGTTAGCACTGTTGCCTCATGGCGAGAAGGTCTTGGGTTCGAGCCCTGGATTCGGCGTGGGTGTCTTTCTGTGTGGTCTGCATGTTGTTCATGTGGGTTTCCTTCGGGTACTCCGGTTTCCTCCCAAAGTCCAAAGACATGCTCATCAGGTGGATTGACTGCTCTAAATTGCCGACGTCAGATGGAGAGACAGGGCGGTTGGGGTATTTCCATGCTCGCATCAAATGTCGCAATCCCGAGTTGGCTTGTGGCGACAGCGGACCCTGCACGGCGCGGGACTAATGCTAGGAAGAAGAAGAGTCCTATAGTACACGGTTTACCCTTCAGGAAAGGTAACAAGTGTCCAATGGTCAGAACAGCCTGTGGTAATTGTTGTTTCGGGGTTTTTTTTTGTTAGTAGTATTTTAGAAAGAATGGTTAAATCTAGACCCTATAGGTTCTTTGGGATTATTTTTTATATTCTTAGGGAAACCTTCAAATTTTCCACGACAAGAGAAGATTGCTTAACTAGCACAATGAAGCGCTTCTCAATGTTACCAAAGCTGAACTTTCTAAAGCATCCTTCAGGAGTCGTTTTTTTCCATCACGGCGTAGCAGGCCTACTAACCCAAAAGCTCAAACAATTTGAATCTTTTCCTTAACAGTTTTACCCCTAGCTGGTACAAACTATGCAGAAAAATTAATGTTCCACAAAGAAGATACCAGCGTTCCTCAGTCAAGTGCCCTTGTTTTTTAAGGGATCCTAGGGTTTCTTAAATGAGATCAACTCTATGGGGACTCCAAAGGAAGCCTCAAGTAACAGACTGAAATGCATTTCTGTCTTTAGAGCCATCGCTGGTGTTGGACTCTATTAGAGAGTCTCATTCTTGCTTTCCAGCCTCCATTGATTTTCCAGGTTGTCACTTGCTCATCACTTGCTCTTAATTACCTCACTACTGAAAGGAAGAGATGAACGCTTTAATGATTTTTAATATGTCAAAACGGCAATCATTAGTACAATTTGGCTGGTACTCAATCTCAATTTCTGTCATTTGCTTTGTGTGAAGAAGGGAAATAAGCACTGTCTTGTTTACCGATTGCAGATTTTATCTGATGGTTTGAAATGGGGCATGAATGAACTGTCCATAAAGATCTGCGGCAGTGACGGGCGACCTTTAACACAAACGCAAGCCTGTGTTTTGATCAACTTGACACACTGGCTGTCAATTGAACAGCTAGATTTATGTGGGATGCTCTGATGGTCTTGGATGGTGGTTAAACAGAGCAGGCTGGCAGAGGCGAGATAACAAATCTGTAGCCCTACAGAGACAGTGCCCTTGTTTCAGTGATGAGGTTTCTTTGCTGCTTTCCTTTCAGGTCTAAATGAAAGACGAGGCATTGATAATCAGCTTCAAACACTTTGCACAAAATCAGCTCACCAGGAATTGGAGACAACGAGAAGACCAACGTAAATAACCGAGACCTGCATCACATTCGCCATCTTTAATGTCCTTTTATATCACAATTAGGTCCCAACAAGATTAGGCTTATTACAACAACAGTGACACAATTAGCACACACAAACTGATTATAAATGATTAATCATAATCATCTCATTTGATATGTAAAGGAGAATGCAAGGTGGGTCTCAGCTCCTGGACTGTCTGCATGGATCTGTTCCCCGCTGATGACTGTTTCATTACAAAGCCACCTCACTTCAGGAGTCTCCATCCCCCAGCCTGCTTAAAATAGAGCTCAGACAGCCTGGACCAAAGAACACTGACAGCTGAGACACACCACACACACAGACACACCACCCTTTTGTATCAATATGAACAATTTGAAGAATCTACAAGAAAGTCGCAAATGCAAGCAGCTCGCAGAAGTCATGTAGTTTTGTTTAATTTCAGTTGTTTTTGGACTGCTGTTACCAGAGATGTGCTTTACAAAATGCAAGCATGGTTCACACAGAATTCTAGACCTCAAAGCAGACAAATATCCTTAGACGAGAAAGGCCAGACAGAGGAAAAAACCTGTATCTTTGTCATGCATTGGGGATAATTTGGGGGAATTTTGCTGGCTTGGATTGGGGCTAGTTGTTCCTGTATGAAATGTTACAAAAGATGTTTAAAAGATTGTTTGACTGCTGTTCAGTAATTGTTTTTCCCCATGTACGTGTGTATATGTGTATGTACATGTATGAACGTTATGTGTATATGAATTATTATTATTATTATCAGTAGTAGTAGTACTAGTAGTTTGATTTTATTATTTTGTAGCTATTTTATTTGCTGTAAGCTAAATATCTGTTCTGTATAGTATAGTGAAATTTATTTATTGTATTTAGGTAAAAATAAGCCAACTAGGGTTTTTTTTGCCTCTCCCTGCACTGTATATTATTTGTTATTTTTGTACATTTTTCGTGTACCATACCATACCATACCATACCACTTTATTTATAAAGCACTTTACAACAACAGTAGTGTTGACCATAGTTCTGTACACCAAGATATACTGGCAGGAAGATAAAAGAAAATTAAAGTAAAAATAATAACAAGATAAAAAAATCATCAAATCACGCCAACACAAAAATCATACTAAAAATACTAATAGTAATAAAATAAACATTAATAATAACACGAAGTAAAAACTATTTGACAGCCCCCAAACATCTCAACAGAGAACCTCACACTGGATTAAAGCCAGGGAGTATAAGTAAGTGTATTTTTAAATAGTGCAAAACAAATAAAACTAAAAAACTTGATCACTTGAGAATTTGCTTATTTATGACTTCACCCATGTTGGCTTTGATGCCAACAAGATTTCTATTTCCTCCTATTCCCTGAAAAACAACCCCAGCTCGTGATACTACCACCACTAACCTTGAGGGTGGGCGTAGTGTTACCTGGATGTTGGGTTATATTTGGTCTGTTGCTTTTAGACCAAATATCGTAACACGTTTTCCCAAAAGCTCTTTGATTTTTCACAGGCCCTCAAGCAAACTCCAGGCATGCTTTATGTTAGACATACTCAGAAATGGCTTCCTTTTGGCCTCCATATAGAGGCCTCTGTTCTGTGAAGAACTGATGATATTGTTGATGTCTGCTCAGGTTCTCCTTTCTCAACTCGTGAGCTTTGTAGCTCCTTCAGTGTTAAAGCGGACCTCTCGGAGACTTCTATGACAATTGCCCTTCTTGCCCATGTGTTTAATTTGGAAGGACAGTCTGACCTTAGGTAGTGTCTGTGTTTTGCCATATTTTTTCCACATCATTATAATGGATTTTACAGAGCTCATATGAAGGTCTAACGCTTGGCTGATCTTTTTTTCTATACTGTTTTGCAGCTTTTTCCCCTCCTAATAACTTGCTCCCCAAGCTTTACCTTGGTCTTCATGATCTGATCGACTGTTTTACAACCATAATGTTGGGACACAGGTGGATTTGAAATTATGTTGATGTGTGTTGTTTAAATTATGGAATGAAATTAAATGATTAAATGAAACACAATTCCTAATTTAGACTGTTAAAGAAAGGGAGGGGGAATACTTATCAATTAAGATTTCGATTTTTTTTATTATTACTTTTTAAAATTGTTCTGAAGACATAATGAAGACTAAATAATTCACTTTATTCCATTTCTGCAGAGAGTTGCTTCAAAAGCGGAAGAAAAAATCCAAATGTAATACACTTGAATATAATTTGCAGTACAATAAAAGGAGAAAGACTCGCTGAATGCACTGTACATCCACCATTAAGAGAATCCCACATGGCTGTCAAGAAGCCTCTACTCCAACAGAGTCATAATAAAGCTGAAGTTGGCAATTGATCAACAAGGTGAAGACCTGTAGGCTGCTTTTAAACCTATAGGCTGCTTTCATTCGACAAGTGGAAACCTTAAAGTGGCCATCACAAATCTCTGACCTGAATCCCATAGAAAATGTGTGGAAGGAACTTAAAAAGTGTGTCTGGCCACCAAACCTGCTCGAGATATACCAATTCGGATCAGTGCTATGTGTGTAAGAAAAGGGGATAAATGGACAGAAATTCCAGCTGAATTCAAATACAGTATTCAGTGTTTTAGGACCAAACAGTTTTAGGGTGTTGTTGAGAAGATCTACCCCCTGAGGAGCTCCCTCAAGAACTGCACACCTTCAAGGGCCTTTTTTTCCTCTTTGCATTCACGCCACTAGTAGGAACGCTGGAGTGACATAATGCTGTATCAACATCACATCCGGCATATACGGGGTTAATAAAGTCTGGAAGTGACTGTCGGCCTTTTTTTTTTGTTCTTCATTTTAAACTTTAATGTGAAGAGCTGTTGTTCACATGGCTAAACTTTTAGATGGATTTATGGCCATACCCCACTCAGAATTTTTCTGTCCAATTGGATTCAGCTGTCCAATATACAGAGACTTCATACAGACTATTTGGCAATTAGAAAATCCATGGGTGATGATTTTTTCAGTGATTTCACTGATGATTTTGACCACCATGTCATTTATTTACCCCTTGCGCTGTGCTTTTAGGGCAACTGACAGTGGGCGCCATTTCTTTTTGTTTTGTTTCGATCCTACGGATTTGTCAGACTAATGAGACAGGCGGCACACACGCGTCTCTGTCCAAATCAAGCTCTTATAGCTTTTTTTAAATTTTATTTTATTTTATTTCACTTTAGTTTGGATTTCCTGTTAGGGTAATGTTCACTGACTGACAAAAAGAAAAAAAACACTTACATCTATCCCATTCACCATGCGCATATATCCCTCATGGTTCATCCTGTGCTGGGAGAGTACCTCCCCTGAAGCAGGAGCTTAAAAACTCCCCAAAAACAGGGCTTCAAGAACTATTATCATTCTCACTTCCCGCTGTTCGGACACACAAAAAGGGAGCGCCTTCTTCCAGCAGTTCTAAAAACTATGAAAAATGTCTGAAAGCACCTACTGTGTACTTCTCGCCAAGCGTATAAATTCAAATGTAAATTATAATAAGAGCTACGAAAGAGTACGTTCGAACCTCAGTAAACCATGATGGATCACAGGTGAAAGGAAAAGCACAATGCCTGCCAATTAGAGCAAAATTCTAGACGCAAGAGGAAAAATCGACTGCATATGCAAATACAGAAAGTTGCCATATCCTTACTAAAGTATTTATTATAATGATTTTAGTTATATAACAAAGCGGGGCATTATATTAGCTATTATGGGCATGGGTCTCGTATCCAAACGGAAAATGCAAAAAAAAAAAAAAATGCAATTTCTATGGATCAAGTAAAGGAAATATACACAGACGTCACAGAGCACTGAGTTTCTCATACAGCAGCAATTGATATTGTAAACCTTTCCTATACAATCTTCTTTCAGCTGCTCTGAGAAAGGAGCCTGGAGGTACGAGGGTACAGAGGGCAGCTGCTAGCTGTTGAAATGTAAAGCTGAAGTGCTTTAGTGTGAAGGTTGTTAGCAGGGTGAAGGTGGACTAACCCCAATGCACTCATTTTCTCTCCTTAACTGCCACACCGCTGTTACATGGTGAGTGCAGCAGCCAGCGGGAGACGGTGAGAACGGGGAACACTGTGTGTGACGATCAGTTCCCTTGGCTTGGCTTTAGCCAATGGGTTGTGACAGCTTTCTGTGGAAGATAGAATAATAAACATGGGACAGCTCTGACTTTGAGTAAATGTTTTGGTGGCAGGACATTGCCACGGTGCCTTACAGTGCCTAACAGAGAAGGGGAAAACATTGCAATGCATTGCATCATGGAACCTTTTGCTTGTGTTTATGTTAGTGTGATGTTTCTGAGCCACAGTAAAGAATATATACCTGGATATCTATGTAACTCAAGAAGTCGGGTTTTTTTTTAATGAGCACAAACTGGAATGTTTGGAAAATGTTAAATGTCTCTTTCCTGTATTTTACCAGCCTCTCTCTCTCTCTCTCTCTCTCTCTCTCTCTCTCTCTCTCTCTCTCTCTCTCTCTCTCTCTCTCTCTC
>JAQLOM010000015.1:10645586-10660359 GCA_030068315.1 Chrysichthys thysi
TGAAAGCTTAGGTCAACTGATTAAACAGGTGGAATCAGGTGAGGCTCCTTCTTGGTTGAAACAAAAACCTGCACCCACACCGGCCCTTTCCGGATAAGATTGGCCATGCCTGTGTTGGTATATTTACATGTGTAGGCTTTTACCTTGTTCAAAGTTCGACTGTGCACTTAAGCAGGATCAATAAAAAGAACTGGTGGGTTGGTGGTTGGAAAGCCACAGGGACCCACATTTTATGCCAGGATGAGTAGTGTATGTTAATTTGTTTTTAATCCATTGTGTCATGTTGTTGAATAAATAAATGGGTAAATATGTCTGAGCATTTTTAACAACATAAACTTTCATTTAAGAGTGTGTTATGAATGTATAAAATGTTTGCTTTTTAATGAGTACCTTCAAGTTATTTATTAACCTGCTTTAACTTTCAAATTACAATGCCACTCTTCCATTTAGTGCCAATAAACCAAGTTACTCTTTGCTCCACTGCAGCAGGCGGTGCTAACATGTGCTGTGTACTGTAGTGTTGCCAGGTCTGTGGAATTTAAATAGTATTATTATTTATGCATTTGTGATTACAAAACGGTGAGTTGACAGGTTGATTTAGTGTAGAAAAAGTAAGATAAAAGCCTACGAATTTAAAATGGAGTCATTTGCTTTAACGTCGAATTTTGTACAGGAGTGAAGTGGTGTTTCTGTTATTGTGGCCATTTAAGAATTATGTCATAACTAATGGAGACTGTTTCTTTTAAGAATGCATTATGTTACTTCCCAAATTGTCTGACAGATTTGGTAACTGGTTTATGTGATTTTAAAATTAAAGTGTGTTTCGGAGGGGGTATAGAGTCTGTGCAGCTGATGTCATCAGACCACATGACATCTGTTGATCTGCCACATTTTACAGCAAAATGTCACAAATCGGTCATGCCTGAATACATATTTATGGTTGATTTTATCATCCGTAAACCACAGAAACTGATGTAACAATGGTGATTTTATGTTTGGCATACAGCTGCACAAATCGATAAGGCTGGGGGGGGGAGCACAGCATTTTATTCTTTTCATTTTATTCTTCATGCAGAGCTAAAAAGACTAATAAAACAGTTTTTGGCTTTGAAGAGGGAGAACTGGCAAACCACAGAATACGGCGAACATTTTGCTTCTTGTAAGTGTTTTTGTTTTGTTTCGTTCCTTCACAAGCATTTTTTCATAATTTTTCACACTAGATAGAACTTTTCCGTACCATTTCAACTTGTTTGCTGCAATGTTTTTAAAATGTCCTGAAAAGTTTGCTGTCTCGGTTAGGTTTTACTGTACACTACACTAGACTGCTGCTAATGTACAGTAAATACTGAGGCTACTTCGGGCTGAGCATGGAGTCACAAGAAGTCCATTATTTTTTCAACCAACCTTAATAGCACACAGACATGTACAGGGCCTAATAACCTTCCAGGTCACCAAATAGTACACCTGGTTGAGTCCTCTCCAAAATTTCTCTTATCTATTCTAAAATCAAATACAGTTGATCCTCTCATTAACGGACTAATTGGGGGGAGAGGTTGTGCGTTAACTTGAATAGTCCGATGATGTAAAGTGTTTTAGTGTGGGGGGGTTAAAACAATGGAAATCCAAGGAAAAACACCACTAAGGTCCATAAAAGTGCTACCCAAGTACTGTACACATGACAAGCAGCATAACGACCAACATAAATAGGTAAGGACATTGAGAAAACATTGAGATGAAAACCAACAAATAATCGCCGAAAAACAGTACAGCTTCACAAGGACCACAGCTCAACCGACGCTTGTAGGTAACTAGCAGCACGCACACCACGGCTGCCTAGAGGCCAATTGCTGAACTACTGGACTCTACTCGCAACACCCAGGATTTGTAAACTTTTGTACCGGACAGTCTGACTAATGGATTATATCAGCCATGTTAGACCGGCAGATTTTGTCCGTCGTATCCGATATCCATTAATGCGGTGTCCGTAGATGAGAGGATCAACTGTAATTCCAGGCTTGCAAACTTTTATAAGCACTTAAAGCCTTTTCTCTATAGAAGGATACCCGATTCACTACGTAATCATACACGTCGTGGTAGTGGGAGTCTGGCAAGTCAGAAAGCCGAAAGTATTGAACTGGAATAAACACATTTCCTGAAAAATTATACAGATGGTGCAAGGTGTCAGTCCCACCACTCCACACATTAGAGCATCCGCTGTTCATTTTGTTCTGTTTTGGGTTTTTCGCCGATTGCTTCACGTGTGTGTGTGTGTATGTATGTATATATGTATGTATATATGTATGTATGTATGTATATGTATGTATGTATATATGTATGTGTATATATATATGTATATATGTGTACAGTACCAGCACAGTGAGCTCGAGCGCGCTGCCGTGCTGTGCAATATGGCGGCGAAAACAATGCAACGTCACGTGACTGCACGAGTCCGCCTAACTTCCGCGCTTTGGGGAGTTCTAGCAGGCAGATTTGGCAACCTTATATTCAGCGCTTGTCTTCCTGTGTGAAACATGACCGGCCATAGGGCTCTGCCGGGAGCGTGCTGGGGTCTGAAAGTGATGCTCTTTAGCCTGTTCCTCGCGCTGTGTGTTTTGTTTCTCGTGGCGACATTAAGGACTTTCACACTGGAGCTGAATGCAGGGCTTCAACTTGCGCAGTGGGAGAAAACAACACACATCTCGGCTGAACTGAACACCACACAGAGGGAGGCACTGTTCACTCATTTTAAAGGTAAAGATGATGTTCGAGTGTAGTTAAGTGTCAGGTGGCAGACTGACTCGGTGTGTGAGTGTAAATGTGTCATTTCACATGTACACTGCCGGAGAGTCTGAATGATGTGGCAGAAAACCCGGAAACAGCTCGCCTCGCCGACCAGGCAGCTCTGTGGGAACTCACAACACTGTCCATCTTTCTAGCACATTCTGGAATGTCATGTGGGGTGAAAATGTGTGGTCATGACGCCCTGGGGCTTAGTGCGGGGTCACACTGAGGGAGAGCGCGTGTATCCGCGCACACAGGCGAACTCTGATTGGCTGAGCGGGGCGGATCCAGCTCTTATAACAGGGTGGGCCAGGAAGATTTGGGTGACGTGACGTGACGTCACATCACAATTTATGATATACAGTGGACCCTCGGCTCACAAACTTAATTCGTTCCGAGACTCTGTTCGCGACCCGAATCAGTTTTTCCCACCGAAATGAGCGTAAATACAATTAATGTGTTTCAGCCCTCAAAGAAATGTTTTTAAAGTGTATTATGGGTTTATGTGTGGCAATAAAACGTAGAATAAAATTAAAATCACCTTAATTATAGAAAAATAAACCTAAATGAAATAAACAGATGATTTTAATCCACATCACCTTTGCGGTGGATATGTAGTTGCTGGCGTAGGTGGACGGTGGGGGAGGGATATGGTGGCGGGTTCTCGTGTTTTGCGATTATTTCTTTCTTTATTTCAACTATTATACGCTTAGGCTTCTTACTGTCCCTACCATTTCCATTTTCTTGGGACCCATAATGAAGGGTTATAGTGCAAAAATGCTGAGAAACACAACGAAAAAGTGCGGTGAACATTTTAAAAGTGAGTTTTAAGCACAGGAAGTTTGAAAAATCCTTAATTATACAAAAACATTGTGAGGGCGAAAACTGCACTCTGTCGTTACAAGAAACTACGTTGAATTGTTGAATGTGCTCTTATGACCCATGACCTCAGTTTAAGCATAGCTGATGCCTCCCCACCATATTCCTGCACTGTGAGAAAGGCAATAATTTCATCTTCCCACAGGAAAACTTGGGAAGAACCTAAATTGTCCAGAAGCACAAACTACAGAATCCCAGAAGGAATGGGAAAGAACCAAAGTTACATGAAGCACACACACACACACACACAACTTCCAAAACAACGAGCTAATAAAAATCCCATAGAAAGTGAAATCTGACTAGTAACAAATGAGTCAAATGGGCCAAAACCGCGGAAACCTTGGAAAATAATGGTTGCGAGGCAACAGCTGAAAGAGCCTATAATGCAAAGGCCAGGAAATAATTCTGGCGAACAAATAGAGTGAGATGAGGTCATCTTGTGACGTTTTTAGGGGGAAGTCTTTACTGTTTAAATTGAGGGGAATTCAACAGATCGGGGTCTTTTCTTGAAGCTCTGCTCGAGAGAGGATCACTTTTGCAACTCTATGCATTGCTTTTGCATCGAGCTGGAATAAACATTTCAACTATACTTTTGGGCTACAAATGTCATTCATCTCAATCTTCTGAACGTCTATTCGCCCGGACAACATACTGCAAATAACCAAGAAAACTAACCTTGCTTGAGTCGACTTCTGGCGTTAAGGAAGTGAGTAGCAAGTTGGGCGGGGAGGAGGTTACTGTACAGCAAGTGAACGCACATCTAACTGAGACCGAAGGACATGTGCGTCTTTGTTAGGAACACAATACACACACAGAAAATGGGAAAAATTTGGCGCGTATGAAGCGGAAGGGGAAAATGGCCGGGGCTGTGTTTGTTCGGCACCCGATTATGTGGTCGTGACCAGATGCAAAATATAGCAAATGTTTTGGTCAGGAACCGATTTGTTCGTGTACTGAGGTGTTCGTGAGCAGAGGTTCCACTGTACAAAGATGAGTTTTGAATTCAAACTTTAAAATAAAAAAGCTATATGACATTTTAAAATCTCCCTCTTCCCCCTCAGGTGGTTGCCCCCACCCCCACCCCCACACTCCTAGTGCTTGTAATGGTGGGCACAGGAAAAACAAATGTTGAAAATGAAAAACATCATGATGCCTTGTGATCTAAGAATAAGTTATTGTGGATTCAGCATGCGTTAAACGTCTCTAAAAAGTGAAGCCACCACAGGTCTATAGCACCCTCCTGCAGTATAATGTGAAGCATTGAAGATAATGTGACCTTGGTACTGAGAGTAAGTGATGAGCTTACAAATAACTAGGTGTGCCTCACTTTGATTCTCGTCTCTTTCGTGCAAAAACTCTGGCTCCAAATTTGACAACATGGTGACAAAATTTTGGCTTCACTTTTATGGAAAGGAAGGGCATGGAGCCACATCATGAATGATTTTTTTTTTTAAACAGTCTTTGGCTTACTGTTTAATACCAATGATATATAGCATTTTTTTTCCTGGTAGAAAAACACTGACAGGGTGCTGGGAAACATTTTGTTTGTGTGTGCCTATGTAGCATTTTTCTTTGGCACACAAAGTGGTGATTTTATTCGAGCGCTTCATAAAAAAATGCTGAGCGTTGGTTTTGTTTGTTGGTTATGACAACAATGTCTTGAAAACATATCACTACAACCTGCCATATGATTGGTTGCCTAAAAAGGTGCAGCAGTGATGACACCGGTGCCTTTTGAAAAAGTTCAGAAACTTTGAGTTCTTGGAGTGGCCATGCAAAATGCTGGCTGCGCTGCTTTTTCTCTACACAGCATTTGTTCTCATGCAGCGGCATGCGCCGTCTCCTCATTGGGAACAAGAGAAAAAAAGACACTGTTGCTCAGAAAAAACGCTATGTGGACACTCCCCTGTGCTGCACTTGTTCTGTCAGTGGAGTTCATTTAATAAGGAGAGACTTCCTTACCTTACCAAGATATTTTGAGTGTTAGCTGAGGTCATACAGTCAGTCATAGATTATGATGAAATTTATCTAGTGTTAGCTAGCCATCACTTAAG
This sequence comes from Chrysichthys thysi, assembly GCA_030068315.1. NCBI lineage: Eukaryota > Metazoa > Chordata > Actinopteri > Siluriformes > Claroteidae > Chrysichthys > Chrysichthys thysi. The sequence goes on from JAQLOM010000015.1 coordinate 10,651,301, forward strand.
CCATCACTTTCTTTACTCACATTGATTTTTACTTCTATCAGTACACCAAGCAAGATTTGACATCAGAAAGAGCAACATACAAATGAAAGTATGCAAGCATATGGCTTATTTACTAAATTGTTAAGAGCTTCAGGCCCATGATGGAAAGCATGTGCACATTGATGAGACTTAGCTTCAGTGTACTAAACTGTCACCACATCAGCCACATCCTTGAATGAACTTCTGTGAAATGCACTTTTATCAGAAGGAAAAATATTGGGTTCAATTCGGAACTTGCAAAAATCACAGAAAACTATTCATAGAAATAATTTGTTTAGCACGAACCTAAATGAGGGAACGAAGGAATGGGCAGAGTTAGTAACCGTACTGCAGACAACCACTAGAGGGGCTTAGAGACATTGGCTTCACTTTTGTATCCATGTTTTGACCATAAGATTATACATACAGGCATTGATTATTATTATTTTTTAATAAAACCAGATATATTCTTATGAATTTACATAATTATCTTGTCTGTGCATGCAAGTGTTGTATAATAAAGAAATCAACTAAGGAGTTGATGGGGAAATTATATGGCAAGCATTTATTTGCCCTTTACTGTGATCTAATGATAATGGCAAAAACAAAGGGTAGCTTGGAAGTATTTCATGGCTGTCCTGTGCTATCAGGTATAATGTGGCAGAAGGAAAGGTAGGAGGGTTGGGGTATTTTTTTTTTTGCCTTTCTTTATTCTAGTCTTTTGTGCTAATTTTGCCAGTAAACAATTTCCTAATTCAACAGCTAGACACAAATGCATTTTACAATAAAATAAAACAATTACATGAATATTATACAAAAATGTTACGATGAATTGCTGAATATGATGAATTCAGGGTGTCTTCCTGGCCTCCAATGTTCCCAGCATAGGTACCAGGATAAAGCAGTGACTGAAGATAAACAATAGATGTCTGATGTCTCTGTGAAATCATGGCTTTTAATGGTAGATGGTTTTAAACGCATAGGAAGCAAGTGGGAAAATATTTGTGTCTTTTTTTGTTTTGCTTTTTGTTCCTTTTACTAGAGGCCATTCGTATTCCCACTGTGTCGTTCTCGGAGACTCACCAGAACACAAGTGCTCTGCAAGAGTTTGACCATCTTCTAAGAAGAGGTTAGTCATTCCTATGGTCTGGACACAGGGTTGGACCAAACTATTTGAGATTTTTTTTCTTGTTACTTGGGATCTCCTTGCAACCATAACTTGATGATTATCTATTTGTCTCTTTCAGTCTTCCCAACAATCTTCACATCCAAACTGGTGAAGCATGAGGTGGTGGAGAACTACAGCCACCTGTTCACCGTGTCAGGCACAGATCCCAAGCTGGTGCCTTACATGCTCCTGGCACATATTGATGTGGTGCCAGCCAATGAGACTGATGGGTGGGAGGTGCCACCCTTTTCAGCCAAAGAGCTGAATGGATTCATTTATGGACGAGGGACCATCGATGACAAACAGTCTGTCATGGTATGGTGGGTGTAGTGTGCATCAATGTCTTTTTTTGTTGTTTAAAACAATATTATGTTTGTCTGTGCAAACTGCTCCTGAATATGATCACATCTGCCTGTGAAGGGAATCCTTCAAGCTTTGGAGTACTTGTTGGAGCGAGGTTATGTTCCCAGGCGAAGGTTCTACATTGGCCTGGGTCACGATGAGGAGGTGAGACACTCGCATACATTATGATTGTGGTCCATTCCCTAGTTAGCAGTGAATGTCTCTTTGACCTAGATCATCTCTATTTGATTTCATAGCAATAGATTTGAAAAATCTGTTTCAAAGACCCCAGTCTATAGCATATTATTAATGAACGATTCGTATTGATGGGCGGCACGGTGGTGCAGTGGTTAGCACGATTGCCTCACAGCAAGAACGTCCTGGGTCTGATCCCAGGAGTCGACCTGGACGCATTTCTGTGTGGAGTTTCCATGTTCTCCTCGTGTCTGCATGGGTTTCCCCTGGGTACTCCGGTTTCCTTCCACAGTCCAAAGACATGCACAGAGGCGATTAGGCTAATTGGCTACTCTAAATTGCCCGTAGGTGTGAATGTGTGTGTGAATGGTTGTCTGTCTGTGTGTGTTCGCCCTGCGTTGGCTTGGCGACCTGCCCAGGGTGTACCCCGCCTCTTGCTTGAAGTCAGCTGGGATTGGCTCCAGCTTTCCCCCGTGACCCTGAACAGGATTAAGCGGTAGAAGATGAGTGAGTGAGTGAGTGATTCTTATTGATCTGGTCTAGGCATTGGGTATTCCTCCAATCTGCACACAAAACCTGGTCACATGAGCCTTCTGAGAACAGGTCTGAGTGCAGAAATTCAGAGTGCTGCAATTTTGAGCTGATGATTTTTAGCATCCTGTTTTATCTGTACAGGTCAACGGCCATGCTGGAGCAGTAAACATCGTCAAAGTGCTGAAGAGTCGTGGCGTGAAGCTACAGTTTCTTTTAGATGAAGGCCTTGCAGTACTGGATGGGATTATAAATGGTCTGAATGGACCGGCTGCACTGTGAGCGCTTTTTAATGAGCCTTTTCACTTTATGGTCGCACGTACACTCAGGTCCAGAATTACTGGCACCCTGGGTAAAGATGAGCAAACAGTTATGAAAAGAATGCCTTTGTGGTTAATTACCTTAATCCCCCACTGAAAACAAGAAAAATATAGCCGCTGAAGTAAACTTATTATAAAAAATAAAACCATAATTATCGGATTCAAAATGATTGGCATTTGTGCTAATAGTAGATTCTGTCATCATGACAGCAATGAGTCTTCTCCTATAAACCTAATGAGATTAGAGAGTACAGACTCAAGAATCTGAGAGCTCTCCAGTACAGAATCTACCCAGATCCTTCAAGATTCACCCACATGTTTATAATGGGGTTTAGATCAGGGGAATGGGGTGGTCGAATCAAAACGGACACTTGATGCAGTGGTAATTGATCTGTTTTTGGGTGTGTGTTGGATCACATTACGGATGGAAGAGCCAACTACAAACCAGGTGCCCATGTGTATTTGTAGGAGAAATTGCTCCACAGTATCACAGCTTCTCCGCCATACTCAACAGTGAGGATTAGGCTTTTTCTGTATATTTATCCTTCTATTCATGCCAAACCAGCACTGAATGTTTGTTGCTAGAAAGCCCCATTTCTTTTATTTACTGTCTTTCAGGGTGAGATTATGCCAATTCAAAACAAAAACATTTTTTGCAAGGCTTTTTTTTTTTTGTTTGTTTGTTTTGGTAACTCATCATGATTGAGTTTGCTAGTAGTTATTGAGCTTACCATTTGAAGTGACCTTTGTTTTTTGTTCTTTTCAGGCTTTATCCAGGTGTGTTTGTCATTTGTGAATATATGTTGTAGGATAGGTATCAGTGAGAAAGGGATGGCAACGGTAAAACTGAGTGTCCGTACAGAGCCAGGTCACTCCTCCATGCCTCCCAAGCAGAGCAGCGTTGGCATCCTGGCTGCTGCAGTCACAAGGTGAACTGAAACCACACAACCTACTAGTAGCGTACATAATTAGTGTTATTCGTATTCTTTCGCAAGAACGTTTACCTACGCACAAACGTTTGTACTTAGATTTCCATGGTAAGTGAGGTTTCAGGTCATTTTGCCATATGGAGATATGTGTCCAAATTCTTGCAGGTAATGTGAAAGTGACTATTTGTCACATGTGAAACATACCACAACACAGCATAGTGTGACACATTGAAATGAACTCTCTGTATTTGACCCGTTCACCCTTGTGGAGCAGTGTTTGGGGGACAGTACCTTGCTCAGGGTACCTTGTCAGTCCTGGGCTTTGAACCCACAACCTTCCAATTGAAGGGCCAATGCCCTGACCGCTAGGCTAGCGCTGCCCCAAACTAATAGTTTGTTCAGTAGAGATTCATTTCAGAAAAAAAACAAACTGAACATTAGATTAACTGATTTTGTTTTCAGGAAAATATAGCATGCAGTATTTTGCACTGTTCTGTGTGCAGGTTGGAGGACTACCCAATGCCTAGACTGTTTGGCTCTGGCCCTGAGCGAAGCACTTTTGAGCACCTTGCACATAAGGTAAACCTAGAACCTGGGGGGGGATACATTCGGACATTGTAAAACACTTATGTGACTTAAATGCATTCAGTTAACCCTTTGTTATTTATTTATCTATCTATTTATTTATCTATTTATTACAGTTTGGCCTGCCTCTCAGATTCATCATGTCCAATTTGTGGCTTTTCAGCCCCTTGATGAGCAGGTTGTAGATATATTGTATAGTATGATTGCAAGATTAACTCCCAGTGACGCTGCCAATTATTTATGCACCTGACCTAAGCAGACGTATATTTGTAGGATAATGGAGACCAAGCCTCATTTGAATGCTTTTGTGCGGACTACCACAGCAGTCACCATGTTCAACTCTGGTGTAAAGGTAGAAAACTGTTATTTCTTTTATAATACAAAGACTGATTAATTGTTCAGATTTATGCACTTCATTCCTTCTCCATCAACAGGTCAATGTTCTTCCGTCACATGCAGAAGCCATTGTGAACCTGCGTATCCACTCTGCCCAAACACTGCAAGAGGTCAGGGATCATTACCTTAGCAGTGATGTTGACTTTGTGCGGTCTGGTTTGAATGATTTAGTATGGTATAGACGCCTTGTTTCTTGAGGCAGTGTCACCTGTTAAATCTGTGATTTTTACCAGTCAGGAGGAAAACACTCCCATCTTGTTCCATTTCTTTGTCTCTCTGTTTGCCATTTCTTTCTTCACTTGCTCTTCTGTAGGTACTGGAGTTGATTGAATCCACTATAACAGATGATCGTGTAAAAGTGGAGCTGATAAACGGCTTTGACCCCTTGCCGATCAGTCCCTACGACGAACGGTCATTTGGGTTTCAGATTGTTAAGAAGACAGTGTTGGACATTTTTCCCGAGGTCACGGTTGCTCCAGGTGAATTTTTTACTTTGCTTATCCAATCAAAGTGACATTTAAGCTGCCAACATCCGCTTCATTTCCACTTCTTGAAAACATTCTGTTCACCACTTAGCAAACAAAGAACATTCTTTTTTTTTTTTTTATAACTACGTATAGAACTGTATAGTTGAGTTAAGGATATGCATTTAAGCAATATCACACGAGAGGGAGTGCTCTTGTACAGCATATCAGCACGGCTGTGATTTGGTCATAGCTGTAACTAATCACAGTTCTGCTAATATTCAGCACAACCTTAAGTGTGATCTTGATTTATCCAAGAGTTCTGTAAACAAGAACTTCATTTCTAGTAAGTGAGATTTTGGACACAATATGGCCAAGTGTTCTGTTTATTTTTGCTCCGCAAGTGGAAATAGACCACAAGGAAGCCAGGCTCACTGTAGTACTTCGGCTACCTGGCTAACTAGCTAACATTGATTTGTACAAGGGAGAATCAAAAAGAACAGGCGAAATACCTTGTGACGTCAGAGCGAGACAGGCACACAGACTCAGGACAGGCAGGCTCAATGATCAACAAAAAATGATCCTTTTTATTAGGAGGACATTCCAGTGCACACCGGGAATACGAACAAATGTCTGAAAATCCCAAACAGCAGTCCGAAATAAAGAAGGAGGAATAAAACACAAGGTGGAAGAGTCCCTCTTAGGAAGCAGTTCCTGGGGTATAGTTGAAGGTGGCTCTTGCAGTGGCTGGGTCAACAGGAGGCCGGAAAGGAAGGGGAGGCAGCAGGCCAAGCAACAAGACGTAGTGCGGATCAGCGCTGTAGCGATCTCCGCTCCCATTTGAGGGATGGTGGGGCTGTGCACCTGCTGTCGTCTCAAGGTTTTAACAGCTTTAATAAAAGTAACTGTGAGAAATTGAACAGATCACTTTTCCACATGGTCCCCATGCAAGACGACAATTTGTTTCATCATTCAACTAGTTTCTGTATTCCAACAGAGAAGTTGGTTTTTTTTGGCTGCTCCCAAAGCGAGGTGAGCACCGTTTCTTTACTTTACTCATCAGAGGTGAATCTGCGTCCACGCAGCACCTCCTTCAGTGGAGCAAAGATGTGATAATCACTCGGCACCGGATCCGGGCTGTAAGGAGGATGTGGAAGACGTTCGACCCCGAGCCGTTGCACTGTCTCTACCGTCGCTGCTGCTGTATGCGGACGTGCATTGTCATGTTGCAGCAAGACCGGTTTGGACAGCATTCCACTTCTTAAACCTGCAATTTGCAACTAAAGTTTATTTCGCATCAATGCACAGGAATTTGCACTGTTCACTGTTTGCCCATGCGCTTAGAAATGCACCAGAATAGATCCATTCATGTCCTGAAAGAACCTTAACATAATTTTTTGAGAGAGGGCTGACTTTTGAATTTCATCTTTGCTGGAGAAGGTGGAGGTCTCCATACCATGCTTCTGTCTTTTGTTTCATACGTTTGAAAATTGCCTTAAGGTTTTGATTCTGCCTCATATGTTCCTATTAAAGGTGCTTCCATCCCTTCTTCCTTTACATCAGCATTTCATGAGCTTTCATATTTTAAGTCAAAAATTATATTCCTGAAAAAATCACTTGCTATGTCTGCAATTCTGTAGGAAATATTTAGGACTCCGAAGTGGAAATTTACATGCAGGACACCGAGTGAACACAGTGAAATGTCCCAGTGAAGTAACTGTTCTAGATTATATTCTCATTTCCGTTATTAGCAGTATAAATAACGTTTTGAGCAACAGACACACACCGCTCTAGGCAGGTATGAGTAGCAACCATTGGTGGCTGGTGTTTTTAAAACAGATCAAGCACATGTGTCTGTTAGTAAAGTATATATCTGTGTGTTCTTTTATGTTTCATCTGCTGACCTTCTGTTTTATTCACAGTCTTTCCTCATCAGTAAGAGCATCAAGCGGCTAATCTAGAATCTGGTCTACATTATTAAGGGTCTGCCAAGTTGCACTAAAAAAGAGCTAAGCTGCTAACTAGCTAAATTTCACTGAAGAATGTAATGACCGCTGGCGTAGACCAGTAAATGAACAAAAATTCCAAAACTAATGCAAATAAGCAAACATAATTTTACACCTTTCAACAATTAGCAATTTTTGAAAAATAATACGCTGTACTACACTATGCTGTATGGCCAAGTTTCTGGACATGGGACAGTCACACCCATGTGTGCTTTATTTATGTCCCGTTGGAGATTTAGTCCCATTTTCTTTTATAATAGCCTGCTTGTTCTAGAAGGCTTTCCCCTGGATTTTGGAGTGTATCTGTGGGGGATTTGTGTTCATTCACAATTGGGTGAGGAGGCCTGGGGTGCATGCAGTGTTCCAGTTCATCCCAATGATCTTCATTGGGGTTGAGGTCAGGGCTCTGTGCAGAACACTTGTTATTCCACACCAACCTTGGCACACCATATTCTTCTTTTTCTCCTCTTGGCTCCCATTTGGAGTCACCACATCAGATCATCCATCGTCCACATCTCTGATTTGGCACAGGTTTTCTGCTGAGTACCTTTCCTGATGCAACCCTCCCAATTTATCCTGGCTTGGCACTAAGACCCCACTAACTTGAGCCACCCCAATGGCTGAGACCATTCACACTCGCATTCATACCTATGGGCAATGTAGAGTAGCCAGTTGACCTTATCGTTCGATCCCCATGGTCAACCTGGGTACCTTTCTGTGTGGGGTTTGCATGTTATCCGTGTGTCCGTGTGGGTTTCCTCTAGGTACTCCAGTTTCCTCCCACAGTCCAAAGACATGCACCGAGGTGATTAGCATAATTGGCTACTCTAAATTGCTGGTAGGTGTGAATACGAGTGTGAATGGTTGTCTGTCTCTGTGTGTTGGCCCTGCGGTGGATTGGTGACCTGCCCAGGGTGTACCCTGCCTCTCGCCTGAAGTCAGCTGGGATTGGCTTCCCCCTGCGACCCTCAACAGGATTAAGCGGCAGAAGATGAGTGAGTGAGTTGACCTGATCCATATATGATTGGACTGTGGGAGGAAATCACGGCATACGGAGGCAAACCATTCAGGCTCAGGGAGAACTTACAAACTCCACACAGAAAGATGTCCTGGTTGACCTTTCTTGCTTCAAGGTAACAATGTCAACACCATCTTTTTTTAAACACTCATATCTCTTTGTCAATGTAATTACTGTAATAAAAATATGGATATAAAAATGTTGAATTACTACTAGAGCTACTAACTGAACACAAAGTTTTTTTTCTTGTTAAAAATATTTTAGTGTTATCACAGTTTTAGAGAAATTTCAGCAGGTATCATGTTAACCAAAACAACCACTGCTTTATTGCTTTGCAGGGGTCTGTGTAGGCAACACTGATAGCCGTCATTTTACCCCACTGACCCAGGAAATTCTTCGCTTCAACCCAAACTGGTACAAACCGGGTGACCCCCAGAGGTGAGTGTGTGTATGTGTACACACGGCAAAAGCAGGGTTTAGCTGTTTTAGGGGTGGCCCTTTAAGCCTCAAAACCACATAGAAAAGAATTCTGTAGCCCAGATTACCCATTGCTCTCATGTTAAAGTGGATCTGGCACACCCTTTTCAAGTATTTTATAATATTCCTCGATGTTTTTTTTTTGGGTTTTTTTCAAAGTTACAATGGTATAAAACCCCCTTAGGATAAAACAGGCTGAGTTTGGGAGTGTCTTTTAAATTTACATATATAAATATATAAATAGCCTTGCTTTGAAAAAGCTTGGAAAGAGACCTCTGCACACACACATGAGAAACTGCAGCTTAACACTAAAGGTAAACAATGGCTTCGATATAAAGATTTCAGCTTTTTTTTTTTTTTAATGAATAACCTCTAGTTTGAAATGGAATATGAAGATGAACCACCAGTATCATCAAGACTACAAATGGCTGCTTCAGAAGGGTACCCATTTTAAATGGGCACAATCATAGTAACCCAAATTCTACTTTCCTCTCTATTCTGAGACCTACTCTGACATACGCTAAGCACCAAGTATACTGAACAAAAATGTAAACGCAACACTTTCGGTTTTGCTCCCATTTTGCATGAGCTGAACTCAAAGATCTGAAAC
>JAQLOM010000015.1:10662551-10681584 GCA_030068315.1 Chrysichthys thysi
GCAATTTCATATCCAGAATCTATGGTTGATTTCCCAGCAGACACTGCAGCTGTGACCATAAGACGGGGACGTCCTGTAGAACTGCCTTCATCCTCATAGGCCTGTCGAAGCTCCTACAGGGCAAAAACACACCTTTATTAACATCATTAACACCATTATGACAGAACAAGGAAAAAAGACTGAGTAATCTAGGCATTTGTATACAATTGTCTTATGCCCATATGTAGCATTGGGCAAGCATCCATTATTTCACTGAGGCTATGATGGTGCAAAACAAAGGTGAAAGTATAGTAGTAATAATAATGAACAAACTTACACACCACATTAACAACCTGGCTGACCAGTTCTGACCTTACTCCAGAGCTGTGAAATATATTACAGCATTTTGCATGGGCATAATAGCAACAACAACCAGAACAACCACAGCAGCAGCAACAACAACAACAACAATAATAATAATACAAGGGAGAATCAAAAAGTAAAGGCAAAATACATTTCACGACTTTAATAGAAGTAACTGTGAGAAAATGAACACATCATTTTTCCACACAATTCCCATGTGAGACGACACATTTGTTGAACTGTTCATCTAGCTTCTGTATTCCCACAGAGAAGTTATTCGTCTGCTCCTGAAGCCAGGTGAGCACTGTTTCCTTTTCTTCATCATCAAAGGTGAATCTGCAACCGCACAGCGCCTCCTTCAGTGGAGCGAAGATGTGATAATGGCTCGGCACCAGATGCGGGCTGTAAGGAGGATGTGGAAGACACTGGAACCCGAGCCGTTGCACTGTCTCTACTGTCGCTGCTGCTGTATGAGGACGTGCATTGTTATAGTGTAGCAAGACTGGTTTGGACAGCATTTCTCTTCTTTTGCTATGAATTGCAGGTTTAAGTTTATTTTGCATCAATGCACATTAATTTGCACTGTTCACTGTTTGCCCATGTGCATGAAAATATGCCAGAATAGACTTCTTCATGTCCCTAAAGAATGTTAATATGAACTTCTTGGGGGAGGGCTGACTTTTGAATTTCGTCTTCGCTGGAGAAGATGGATATCTCCACTCCATGCTTTGTCTTTTGCTCTCTGGGTTATTGCATAATTAAAAAATTGTGTTTAAGTTTTGTTTCTCCAATGTATCATTAAACATTGTCAAGTTGGTTTTAACTTCCACTCAGAAAATCACACACTTAGTTTACCAAGTCAACAGAGTCAACAAAGTAGTGGAAGGAATAACATTAATTATGGAAACAAATTATTTCAGATCATGTCCCGCTCTTACCTTAAAGACACACAGTGCAGTCCAAACCTTGAGACCACGTTAAAAATCTAGGATTATTTATTTATTTATTTATTTATTTATTTATTTATTTACCATTTGAAATAAACAGAAGATTTTAGAAATTTGGAATATTTAAAACAAAGAAAGTAAATGCTAAGTGAAGAAAGAATGTATTACTCTTGTAAATGTGAGATGAAACAAAGGCAGGCACGGTATAAGCATCTATGTCTGCCTTCAAAACTACAGATCTCAGTTTACTGATGTTTCTGATGTAAAAAAAAAAAAAAAATAAAGCAATATCTGATCAGCTGCGTAACATGGGTCAGGTCAAATAAAGAAGGCCTAACTTTTCCATTAATGTCCCTCTAAGATATGAATATGAAGCACAATTTTGTTTATTAATATGATATTTTAAAAACAAAGGGCATGCATACATCTGTCCTTATCATGATAATTGGTGGGATACCTTTTCATGGTCTTATTTCATTCTGCCCTATTTGTTTCCAAACAAAGGCTCAAAGCGCATGTTGTCACACTTCAAACTGAACACCTTGAATCCTTTAGGTAACTTCATAACCCTGTACTGTATAATGGCAGTATAAAGAATAAAGATGTGATGTACTGACCTGACAGAGCAGAGTGAATCTTTGCTTGTCCTCTGGAGGACTGCCACGGGCTCCAGGATACTCCCAGTCTAGATCCAGGCCATCAAATCCATACTTTCTGAGAAATCTGATGGAGGACTGGATGAATGTACTTCTGTTTGCTTGGGTGGACACCATGATAGAGAATCTGAACATGGAAAATGCAGTTCTGTCCTTTTTAGTTTTCTGAGACTCGACAATTTTACAGCAGAATCATGAAAAAAAAAACACACTTACTGATTTATACCACAGTTCCATCCTCCAACAGACAAAAGTGTCTTCAAGCTTGGATTACTGTTAAATGAAGTGGTATTTAGGATTAGCAAATCAATTTCTTCTCAGTTAGATAGTATCATCTATTCAGCAGAAGAAAAGCTTGCCTTTGTTTCAGATTATTGAATGACTGGTAGAGAGTCTCATCGTTCCACTCGTAGGTGGCCAGCTGATTTTCAGAGTTGATGATGGAGAAGGCGTAGATCAGATGTGTGCACAGGAAGGGATCAACGTTGGTAGGCAGATACTTCACAGGATCAGGTCTGTACTGGGCCCAGTTGGTGAAGTAGCATATAAGATCATAGGCTGAACCTAATTTTGAAACAAAATGCTTTAGTATGTTGATTTGATCAGTAAAAACAAAGAAAGTGATTTCTGAAATAAACCACAGAGAAAATGCACCAGGATTAGCAAATAAGAGGCAAAGGCCTGACAGATAAAACAAATGTACCATGTAGTGTTCAAACACACAGCATACAAATGACAGATAACATCTCAACTGCCAGAGCCGTAAAGAATAAATAACAAGATAAATAACATTTACCTGTAGGTAGAATAAATCTTTTCATTGTGACTGCAGTTTTGCACTTGGCTACCTTTTCTGTGGCAGTACAAACAAGACGTATATTGAATTTTTTCAATTTTTTTTTTTTGAGTTGGACCTGAACCTGTGAGCAGTAACCAATCAGCAGTGTCCTTTTTTTTTTTTTTTTTAACATAATCTGTTGCATAATGGGAACTGGTAAAATGAACTTATTGGCTAGCATTACCTTATGGCTTAGATTTAAAGGGCAAGGATCTCTTTGCAATGTTTTCAATGTTCCAGTCAACCACGTTGCTAAGAATCTGTATAATTGTTTAATCCCATGTTTCTGCCTGCAAAAGTGTCGGGAGGATTTTGTGACAAAGACTAGCAGTTATTCATATGTAGTCTACTCTAGGATGTTGTCATGTGGGCTTTCTTTTGTAACCTGAAAATAATTTACTATTGCCAAGTGATGACTTGGATGTTTCACGTATTTAGTGTTACACTGGCTTTGTAGGTCGGTCAGTAGTAATTGGTGTTTGATGACATGTGAACGTTATGCATACAGTGGCTTTGTTCTTTTGCAGTACTTTCAAGGTGGAACATTACAAGAAGACGTGAACGTTTCAGATGGATTGTAAAAAGTCACATCATTAATCTTGTGGTGTTTTTGGTTTTTCACAACTTTTAAATAATGTTAGGTCTTACTGAGGGCAAATTTTCATTGTTTTGGCTCATGTCAGTGCCGGAACCCATTCCAGATTCCACTTCCCAGAATGTACAGCAGCCTACAAACATGGCTGTCCCAGACTGAAAACACCCACCATTACCCCTCTCAGCCTTGTTCACAGTCACAAGAGTTCTGGTTACACACACCTATTCCCAATCCCACTCACACCCTACATAAATGGACTATACACTTTCAGTCTTTGTGAAGTCTTTCCAATGTTCCAAGATTTCTCAAGTTGTTAGTCTGTTGTTGTTGTTGTTGTTGTTTTTGCCCTGTTCTGCTTTTTTTTCTTTTTTTGCATTTTGCATTTTACATGGATGGATTCCACTTGTTGTATTTAGACAAAAAAAAAGACATTCTTTGAGAGAATGAAAATTTGGCAGCAGGCGCAAGTGAAAAAATACAACAAAATAAAATGATAGCCCCAAATTATTGAAGAAAACACAAAAAAGGGTACTGTTGCCCAGATTTTAAAAGGCGCTGCATTATGATAAACCCCAAATCCTGATGCTGCCTGTTAAATCTGTGAATATTTTTTAATAAACTAATATGTTTCGAGGGTGGCTTTCCTTCTACCTCAATACTTTGGTTATACGTACCGCAGAGCCCATGGGCAATGCCTGCTTGGCTTTATTGCCTTTGGTTCACTACATTTATTTGCTCTTTCCTGAACAATGCACCCTACCTACCGTAGAGGGTGAACATAGCTTCGCTTTGTTTCCATTATCGCATAATTTAGAAAACTGCCTTTACTTTTTGATTCCCCCTTCATAAATTAAAACTATGTATTGTATATTGCTAATTAAACATTGTAGCTTTTATCTACACTACTTAGATCAAAACATATTTTAACCACTTACACATGAAAAAGAGTTTAGAAGTTGTGTTTCAAAGTGAAAAACGTTTGTCTCATATTATATTTGAGATCATGTACAGTATATTTTCAAACTGTTAAGCTGCCATATAAACTGGGGGATTTTTAACCAAAGTAGCAAAAAAATAAATAAATAAAAAAATCCTTAGATTTTTGGATACAGCAGTAATGATCAGTTAAGACTACATTACATTACAGTCATTTGGCAGACACCCTTATCCAGAGCGACTTACATTTATCTTATTTATACAACTGAGTAGTTAAGGGTTGAGGGCCTTGCTCTAGGGCCCAGGAGCAGCAGCTTGACAGTGCTTGGATTTGAACTCCCAACCTTCCGATCAGCAGTGCTGCATCTTAACCACCTGAGCTATCACTACCCCAAGATGAAGACTACTATAAATATGCACTAAATATGCAGTCAATATGCTCAGTCTTATAGAGAAAGGTCGGTGTAGGTGCATGTTTTCATTCCACTCAAGCAGAAACCACACTCAATAGTCTATTGAAAGCCACGATTAAGTGATTAAACAAGTGGAATCAGTGGCTTTGCATCCTTTTGAGTGTCCTACACCAGGGGCGTGCAATCTCATCTGCAAAGAGCTGTTGTGGGTGCAGGGTTTCATTCGAATGAAGCAGAAGCCACATCTGATTCCACTTGTTTAATCGGCTGATCCTGGCTTTCAGTAGACTATCAGGTGTGGCTTCTGCTTAATTCGAATAAGATTGTATGTTCCTGATGTAGGATAAATAAAAAGAATGCAAAGTAGGTCATTAGCATGATTCAATTAAGGACATCGTGCCTCCACTCTTTCTTATATTTCTACACACAAATGATTACAAATCAGAATATTACTCCCGCTGAAAGACAGTTTATGTCATAAGGCCTAGAGCGTGATGTAATTTCCACATTTTAGAGGTTTTCTCCATGGCATAACTCACTCCTTAATTTCCATTAAGCATTTTATTAATTCCAAAGCATGTTTCATAATACACTACGACTATTGACAACGAAATGTGCTGCCAACTATTTTTATTTATTCAGCTTCAGATTCATTGGTGCAATGATCCTCGTACAAGTACTGTGGAAATCAAGTTATTCTGCTGCAGTAACTGGCTGAACATTAGTCACTGAATTTAGACCTCTGAGATTGTAAAATATTGCTTTTTTTGCTTGTAAAATGTTTTTTTTTTTTTTTAAGAAGCCTTTGTCATGTCTGACTGCATGTGCATTAAAGTTGAATCAATGAATAGTGTGACCCCATGAATTCGATCATACGGCTAAAGTTGTGATTTATTCTCTTTATTCATTGCTAAATTGGGAATAAAACAAATGATAAAGACCATTACTGCAAGTAAACCCAGTAAGAATCATCTGCTCATTCTTTTTAAAAGTCTGAATGTTTATAGAAACATTTTGAGCCCATATTATAGGAACATAGAAAATCAGAATCATAAATGAATTGCACTGGAAAAGTTAAAATACATAGAAAAATCAAACTACAGACTAAATATCTTAGATTATCGGTTATAAATGTGTTTTCAATCTTTTGGCAGTTTATGGTTATTTGCAGCATTGGCAGTGCTTATTGTAGCTAGTGCCAGCAGGGCAGAGATGTACGGTTTTATTGCCATCAGCACACTGGATGAAAGAATTTTTGTCTGAAGGATTTGCATAGTTTCCATCTTTTTTGGATTTACAGAACTGATCTGGAACTGCAGCAGGAAATGGAGCAGGAGGAACAGTAGGAGTTGCAGTAAGAGCTTCTGCAAGAGGAGCAGTAGAAGCTACATTCAGAAGGAAGTGCAGCAGGTGGAGCGGTAGGAGTTTTTGCAGGAGTGGTTGAAGGAGCTGCGGCAGGTGGAGCGGTAGGAGTTTTTGCAGGAGTGGTTGAAGGAGCTGCGGCAGGTGGAGCGGTAGGAGTTTTTGCAGGAGTGGTTGAAGGAGCTGAGGCAACAGGAGTTGTAGGAACTTCAGCTGAGGGAGCAGGAGAAGCTGCAGCATAAAGAGCACGAGGAGGAGCAGATAAGGAAATAAATTCACATAGATCGCAAATTCCATTAACGTATCAGTAGCTGATAATGGTACATTGTAATTCATTTATATACAGTTGTTCAGTTGTTTCTTGAGTTCACGGATGAGAGGGTAGCTTCCCAGTCCACAGGTCTGTCCACTAAAATCATCCAGATCAAGAGCCCACACAAAGGCCCCTCCAAATTTATTGTCTTTGAGATAGGCCACCTAAAACAAAACAAAACCAAAAATGATAAAGTCTATCTAGGAACCGTCTAGGAATTAGGCAGCTGCCGTTGCTCCGTTAATGCTCTTCCTCATATTTGTATTTTGCAATATTTTTCTTCTCCCTGGCATGTAGCACTCTATAGATTTATTTTTCTTTTTTTGCATTTAGCAATTAGCAATCAAATTGTAAATAGTTACACCTTAATGCTCTGGCTGGATAATTAGCATATTTGGTGGATTCTGTAAGTTTTCCTTATTTTTAACATGGAATGTGTAAGTTGCTGTGTAAGTTCATGTCCAAGGGGGTTTTACTAGTCACAACAAAGTGACAACAAAGTGACTTTTGGATTTCATTATGAAAATATCATAAGTCAAATTTCTTACCTTTGTGTCAAAGCTATCCTTGGAGTCAAAGCCAACCCACTGCCCCCCTTTAGTAGCATAGGGTACTTTTTGATCCTGGATCCACTGTGTACTGGTTCCTTGAAGGAAGCTGCAGATCTGATGGAGAAATACCCATTCCCTGTTAGCTCATTAAATCTTTTTATGAAACAATAAAGTGAGGTTTGTGTGGTTCACCTAAGCTGTGTACAAACCTCATAGTAAGACAAGAAGCCTGCCCGTTGGGTGTAGGTGCCAGCAGTACCAGGGCCACTTGATGGAGCTCCCAGGCCGCTCGCTGTAGATGACAGTTGGAATGTTCTGCCATATGTAGCAAAACCCATCCTCAGCTTCTCCACTGGAGCACCCTGATTCGTCCAGTATGTCATTGAAAAATTCTGCAAAATCAAACAATATGTTGTAGTGTGTCTCTGGTTGCCAAGTTCCAGCATAAGTTGTTGAAATTGTAGAAAGTTTGTGTTTACAGTATTCAGGTAGATTTGACCGCCTGTTTCCTGAGACCATTGATACAGAGGACTGTTGTGTCCAGTGAAACTTTCCCAAGACCCATGAAAGTCATAGGTCATCACGTTAATGAAGTCCAGGTACCTGTGTAATTAAAAAAAAAGTAACCAGTTCTATGACACTGTCAATCTTATACAAATTAAAATATGATCCATATAGATACCTTGCAAAGCAATTAGCAGCACTGCCAAAAATATGAAGTGAAATGATATATTTTTTTAAAACAATCATTAATATTTTCTGAATGTATATATAATATACACTATATCGTTATGGGATTGTGATAAAAACAAATGATTATAATCTCTTTCTTCACACTTTTACTAATGTTGAACTTACAATGAGAATATATGTGTAGACACATCCTTAATAATCTAAAACGGCCTAATCTTCTAGATAGGGAAGACTATTACGTCAGTTCAACTGCATTTAAGATATTTTCACGTGGTTTGCAGTTAATGAAATCCTCTGAAATTCCATTAAAACTGTTACATGGCTCTCTTCATTTCTTTCCTGTCGTTGAACATAACTTACTGGGCAATCTGTGGAATTTCATATGCACCATCTATAGTTGATTTCCCAGCAGCCACTGCAGCTGTGATCAGGAGGCGGGTTTTTCCTGTAGCAACGCTTTCAGCCTGATAGGCTTGTAGAAGCTCCTACAGGGTAAAAACACACATTTATAAAAACTATACCATTATGAGAGAACAAGGTAAAAAAAAAAAAAATAATAATAAAATAAAATAAAAAAAACCCACAGCCAACAGAACACATTTGTCATATGGCCATATATATATATATATATATATATTGAAATGAAAATGATATTCAAGGATATTTTTGCGTGTGACCACACTGCTTTATATCTGTGCAGTATGCAGTTATGTGGACTGCTACAACCAGCAAATGAGAAACCTGAAAACTGTGACCAGAAACTGTAAGAGACGTCTGATTAGTTGCAGAGAATGGCCTTTTGGGAAAAAAAGGCAAATGCAAATTTGAAAAATGGGAAATGTAAATTTCCCACCTGTGGGACTAATAAAGGCTATCTTATCTTATCTTATATATATTACTGTAGTTACCACAAGTACCAAAGCATTATTTCCCAAAGTTTCATTGTGGCAGGAAATGAATCTTTCTTTGTGAAACCAGCAATAATAGTTCTTCTATGTCAGATATTCACAGACCTTTTGAGAAGGGTCTGTCTGCCCTCTCACAGCCAACACGATACAGCCACTTTCTAACATGACACACCGAGTTCAGTACATGACACAACCACAAGACAAAGTGTTACCAGCTGGAAGTTCCTAACCCAAAGCCTAAACCAAACCTTAACCCAAGCCCCAACCCAAACCCAACCGTAACCTGAGGACTAAGAAGGTTGGTGTTGTGTGCATGTCGGTGTGCTGCAAAGCGGCAATGTTATGTAGTCGATATGACATGTAAGTACTGTGCGTTCGCAGATACACCTACTTGAAACCAAATGACCCCAAAAAGACATTATTATCATAATTTTCTGCATCCTGAACCCTTGACCACTGTGCAGTCACATTCACAAATAAATATCATGTGGATCATAAATGCATTTTCACAAATAACTGTCATTCAGTTCACAACTGTATTTCATGATTCACAAATAAATCACACTGTTCCATTTATTTACAAACTACTAAAACTGCATTTACTAACTGTTTGCCATTTGTGAATATCCCAGAATTAAATTGTAATTTTTTTTTTTTTCCTGGTCTGGTTCAATTTGCTATTTTTTTCCCCAAAAGGCCATTCTCTGCAACTAATCAGATGTCTCTTACAGTTTCTGGTTGCAGTTTTCAGGTTTCTCATTTGCTGATTGTAGCAGTCCACATAACTGTATACTGCACAGACATAACGCAGTGTGGTCACAAGCAAAAATATCCTTGAATATAATTTTCATGAAATTGGTTGAAACTTTAAGAGGCATCTGATATGCTGCAGAAAATGGCCTTGTGAGAACAAGATTTTGAAACAAATTTCTACATCAGCTATTCTTTTCACCATAGGTCCTCACCCCTGAAAGTTAGTCCTGTGATAGACTAGCAACCTGTCCAGGGTGCACCCTGCCTCTCACCCAGTGAACTGGGATTGGCTCCAGTTGTTCCTCGACCCACAATGGCTAAGCGCTATAGGAAATGAATGAATGAATGAATAAATGAATGAAACAAGAGAGAGTGAATTTCAATTGTGACCCCAACGGACACCTAGTTTGGAGAAATATGTTATGGAACTGTTCTTGTACCTTAAATTTTTACGAGTATAATGGATCAAGTTAGTCCTGTATCAGTAGTTGTCCAGTATTACTCTTATTTTGCATTATCCAATAAATCCAATAAAAGCCAGAATAAGTGTTTCGTGCATATTTTTAGAATGCTGTTTTCACTGATTTTCTGGCTTTTATCGCTTTCATGCTACTTATCAGTTCAATTGTTATCTTATCATTCTGAACACCTTGGATCTTTCAGGTAACTGCATTACACCATATTGTATGATGACAATATACAGAATAAAGATGTGATGTACTGACCTGACAGAGCAGAGTGAATCTTTGCTTGTCCTCTGGAGGACTGCCTCGGGCCCCAGGATACTCCCAGTCTAGATCCAGGCCATCAAATCCATACTTTCTTAGGAAGGTGATAGAGGACTGGATGAAGGTCTGTCTGTTTGCTTGGGTGGACACCATGATAGAGAATCTGGATGTAAAAAATGCAGGTCTGGTTTTGTCTTTCCTTTTTGCATTTTGTGGAGTTTCAACCTAATATTTTACAGCAGAACAATGGAGGGGGACGGGGAAGGGACAGGCAGGTCTTACTGTGTTGAACCAAAGGTCCATCCTCCAACAGCCAAAAGTGTCTTCAAGTCTGGATTACTGTTAAATGAAGCAGTATCTACGATCAGCAAATCAGTTTTAATCCAGAGTAAAATATCATACACCCAACAGAAAAAAAACTCACCTTTGCTTCAGGTTATTGAACGACTGGTAGAGCGTCTCATCGTTCCACTCGTAGGTGGTCAGCTGGTTTGTAGAGCTGATTCTGGAAAATGCATAGATCACATGTGTGCACAGGTACGGATCAATGTTGGTAGGCAGATACTTCATAGGATCAGGTCTGTACTGGGCCCAGTTGGTGAAGTAGCATATGATCTGGTAGGCTGAAGCTAATTTTTAAACAAACATGCTTCAGTATGCTAAGTTTGATTTGATAAGACACATTGAAAACGTTTCTGAAACAATGTATAGAGAAAACTCACCAAGATGAATAAACAACAGGCAAAGGCCTGGAAAGTACAGCAAATATAAAAGTGTCAAATAATATGTCATCAGACAAAGGTTTAATGAATGAATTACAAAATAAATAACATCTACCTGTGAGTAGAATGAATCTTGTCATCGTGGCTGGGGTTCTACACTGACTACCTGAACAGTGGAAGCAAAATCAGGTGCACATCGATTTAAATTGCAGCAATGTACCCGAGCGTGCGAGCAGTAACCAGTCAGCAGTGACCGATTTGCATAATCTTTTGCATAGAAGGAATTGGAAAGATGAGCCTCCTGTCTGGCAAACTTCATGACATTTAGTTGATGGGCAGGGACAACTTTGTTCTCTGGGTTTTATTTGCAATGCTGTATATTTCAATACCTTGCGGTTCATTAATTGTACAGTCAACAAAGCAGAGGGAAATCTGTCTGATTTTTTCATTCCCGTGTTTCTGCGCATAAAAATGTATGTGGATCATCTTGTGGCAATGAACCAGCAATGAAAAGCAGTGATGCATATTTAGTCGACTCAATAATATTGTCATGTGTCCTTTGTTTTGTAACATGAAAAGAAATCTACTATTGCCAAATAATGACTTGCACATTTCAAGCACGGTTACGCCGGCTTTAGGTTTGCTATTAATAGTAATTGTTATCTGACGACCGATTTATGTTGTGCATACAATAAACTACGTAATAAACCTTTTGATTTCTGAACCTTAATCGCCTGCAGTAGAAATCTCATATATTAAATGTAGAACATAAAATAAGTGCAATATTCCAACAGTTGGTAAAATGTCACATTGGTTTTTATTCTTTCCCAAACTGTTCAATGTCCCTTTGAGAAGAAAAAAGAAATCGAAATCTGGGTGAGGTGCAGAGTTTTTGCAACATTTAGTGAAATCCGAATTTTAAAAAAAACACACACGCTTCACTCACTTTTTTTTTTAAAAGCGTTCATTTGTTACCTTGTGTATTAATTCACTGACCACTTTAGTAAGAACATAAAATGAACACTGGGTCTCAGTATTGTTGTGTAAGGTCATTTTTAAGGACCCCCTTTTTCTCTGAAATGGCATGGATTCAATCTTTCTTTCATATTCTAATCCAGGTTTGTTTGTTTTTTTACTTTTCAAGATGTACTATGTATGCATGTAACAAATCTGTAGTAATACTATATATATATATACAGTATATGAATCGTGCAGGGTTAAGTGTATAATAAAGCTTACTGCACAATGATAGAGCCGATTTTTCTAAAGCATCACATAACGTTTGTATGGAGTTGCCATGCAGCAAATTTGGACATAAAGACTAAAAGAGGTTCCTGAAAAAATGTAAGTCTAACTCTCATGGACTTGCACTTATATAAAAACACCCAGCACCTTGCAATGTACCTACTGATTTACACATATTATGTTGACATTATCTTTACTATTGTTCTTTTTTTTTCTTTTTTTTTATTCATGAACAAACCTGGTTCAGGTTCTACAGCAAATAGAAGTTACAAAAGTAAACCTCTCTAGCTTCAGATCAAACTCAGGCTGTATATAAGACTATGTAAATGTCCTAGAGAAAGAAAGAACAAATAGAACGTAATCATCGGCATAAATACACATCAGTGCTGTGCCATGTTCAGCTATATTTATTTTTAAGAAATATTACAGAAATCATTGAAGATGCATGCGTGCGCGTACACACACACACACACACACACACACACACATTTGTGTATGTTTTGCCAACATTTAAATTAGACGCGTGATTTCCATTTCTTTCACTTGGTCTTCTGTTCAACACATTCTGGAATAATAGCCTCAGGAGACAGCAAGGTAGAGATGTGAAATTTACAGGCTTCATCCAGTGGTGCTTCTTTGTATCACACTGAATATCAATAAAGCTTTAGATCTTTTAAAGGTTAAGGGACAATTAAGGGGTTGTCTATTTATTTCTATCCGGAAAATGGCAACGTACAGTACATCAGTAATCATCTGGAAAAGTTTTCCGTTTACCAAGGCATGAAAAAGGCATCGAGAGTGTCCAAAAGTCTGGATCCATAGGCATGGAATGCTTTTTTTAGTATGAGAGATGAAAGAGTGCATACCCATTCCCGGTCTTATAAAAGCCACATTAAAGCAGTGGCTTTCCCCAAAACCTTGGGAAACTTTGTCATACAAAGGTAAGTGTATTGTAAGTCTGTTCTTCTTTGATTCGAAAAAGTTTTGTTCACACCAAACCTGGAAGTCTACAATCAGTATTGTTCACATACCTACAAAACATGACCATCGACAATATGATATTGTCATAAAATACAACTGTAAGAATGTGACAAAGGTTCAATATCGGTGACTTGCAAATGGTGCATGTTCCTGCGTCCATGCAAATTACAAACAAATATAGTGACAAAAAACGCAAGTGACTTCAGGGGGTTGTATTTCATAAGCTCACTCATGACCATGTGGAAGTTATGTAATGAGTAAGTTACGTAATCATGTGGACGTAACGTGGCACAATGTTCAAATAATCTCATGATAATTCATAATCTTTGGGCAAATTAGACATCTTTGGAATGCTTCCCTTTTGTTGCCCAAGTCGCAGTTATCAAAAACTAAGTAGAAGAGGACATTACATCATTAACAATTCAGTTATTAACTAATCTAGCATTCATCCAGTAATTTTTCCATGTAATGAGTAAATAAATAACATACGTTTTGCATATGGAAAATGGATCCTTGGTCAAGACTAAATGTGAGTTTTTTTCCACAGCTTCAGCGAGTTCATGCTTTCTATTTCCATAAGCCAGCTAAGTACAATACTCACTACTGTTTTGTGACCGAATGTCAACAGGACACAACTCTACATCTATTGTTTATTTTTATTTAAGCTCATTGAATGGCTTGGCATAAGGGTATTACAGCACTGATAAAATTCCAGTATTTATAGTAGTTAGAGATGGAACAGAATCAAACTCCATTCAGTTCAAATTCGAAATACTTTGAACATCACAGACAAACAGAATAAACATAAAGTGTTACCTTGTCTGGATTTGCATTTTGCCACTGTGACTACCGATCCAGACAGAGATTAGTAATCACAAGTGCATATGTTATCTTTTGTATACTACACATGCACCTTTACTTTTTGCATGTTTCTCACCTCTTCATGTTAACATGCAGGAAAGTAAATAATCCTATAATCAAGTAAAACGTACAGATAAAAATACATTGTCATAATCGGATCAGCTAAATTATTAATAATGTCCATGACCAAATTAAGATCTAGAGGTCCACTGATTTTATTTGATCAACAACATAAACAGACACATGCCTATCCTTCTTGCTGTCACTGGCTTCTTTCATCTGATTGACATACAAGGAAAAACACCACTCTGCTTGTGTCAGCAAAAACTGACAACTGGCAAAAAAAAAGTACAGATCACACTCAAAAAATAGGGTTTCTTAGTAGGGCTTTAGATAGAAGCGTCATTCGCTACCTAATAGGGTTCTACTTAGGACGGTCATTAGTGCAGGGAACATGAGCAGGAAGGAAACGCTCTGTTCCTCGGGTCGTTCAGAGGGACAAACCTCTGCAAAGATAGCACCTGATTCTACAAGAGACACGTTTGGGCTGTAAAAATATTGTTTGTGCTGTTTTTTTTTTTTCAAATGCATGTTATAAGGATAATAATTCAATACACTGTGACATCATTCTCTACTTATCAGTGACGTACACTGATAAATAACATTATAATATCTCAACGAAAGAAACATCTCATGGCAAACGTCAAATAAAATCAAGAACCATATAATAGAATAAAACCAAAAATTGTTTTTTATGCAGCGCATACACAATAATTTCTTTTCATATGGTTGGATGCCTTCACAAAGGTCGGGAAATGTGTGGGCCACAGCACTTTACGAAAATAAATATGTTTTGGAAAATTGTGGGTTTATTAACATGGAAGAAAAGCCTAGAAGTCTACGGTATTATGACACAACTACTGTATTGTTTCTTTATTGTTGTTGGCGTTTGATTTTTAGAAATTTAGAGAGAGGTTTACTGAGCATAACTTTCCTCACATTTTTGAGAGTCCCCTGAAGTTTGTAAATTAAGAGACTGTAAAATCAATGAAGGCACTGTCTTAACAAAGGCTCGGAAGGCTTTTTTTTCTCCGTATATTAAGTTATAGTAAGCGTGCAGTGGAAACCGTGATCAATGAAATGTTCTGAACAGAAAATTTATATTCTTTAATAAATACACACATTGTTGACTATCAAAAACCCACAGCTTACAGTATGTCCATAGTTCTGACTAGACGTGAACTGCCTCTGCTGTATTTCATGCTGAATTGCCGCATGATTCTCCCAGTGGCACGTGAGTCCTGTTTGGCCTTTTCGGTCATCCATTCCCGCTCAGCAGTGTTCGAGGTAAAGGGACCAGTGGGCGTCATGTCTTTCGCACTCTTTCACCATGTTTGCAATTGCTTTATGCAAAAGAGTCTCTGTCTCTCCTACAGGTGCCGGTATATTCACCAATGAAAGAGCCATCTTCATTGAACTCGATCTCATCACCTTCAGTATACTCCATCAGGCTATCGTCACTGTTGGTCTTCTTCTGCATATGTCCCTGACTCCGACCTTGGCGGCTTTCCTCCTCTCTGGAGAAACACACACTGATATTCACACGAACATGTCTACGGTCAACTCAGATTCGGATAATTCATGTAAAGGTTTGAGAATCACATACCGCCTGGAGTAAGGTAGGGTGGGTGCACGCGTTATCCTGCAGTAAACAACACGGAGTGTGAAAAGGGTCTTCGATTGCACTAGCAAAATGATTTTTTTTTAAGTGAAGCCATCATACATGACTGAGTTTATTTGAATTTATACAGTGTTTGTTGTTGGTTAGAATGTAATATAACATGTTAAACAAAAAACCCGATAAACAGGTTATTATGTAAGGCATACATCATACCTTTCAAGAGACCTGCAGGGGCCCAATGGGATAAATAAGGAAAATGACCAGGGATGAGAGGCAGTTGAGGGATGAAAGGATGAATTTACAGGAAAGAGAGGGACAGTTATTATGGTGCATATTCTCTACTTAATGTGGTGTGACAGGGTTAACTCATGACATGGAATAGGTATCAGAATATACTGCTTTCATATATTTGCATTTCTCATTTCATAGACAACGTTCAACTGTAACATTACTGGTTTTTCTACTGAATAAAAGAGTAAGACTTGTTCACCTGTATTCAAAAGACCCCTCATCCTTCTCATCCACAGAGTCAAGGGCAAAAGTCCGCTTGTCTCTCACTTTAAGAAGAAAAGCAAGGCCGGAATTAAATTTATTTCGGCTCACGCAAGTTTCCTGGTTTCCTCCAATGGTATTTACTTAAGAGGTTTACATAATGGTTATGGATAATGGTTTGCATATCCTACCTAAGTTCACATGAAAGAATTTACATAAAGGTGCATCTATTATACCTAAGGGGTTGACTTCTGTACAAGGTTAATTTGTAACTGTAAATATCCTGTAAGATGGTGTGTGATGGTATTATACCTGGGTACTTCCCGCCACGCGTTCTTTTAATAAAGAAGACCGTGAGCATGATGAGAACCAAAACAGCAATGGCACACATCAACCCGATGAACCACCCTTGCGTGACTATGTCCACTTGTTCCCGAGTATATTCTGCTCAAACACACACAAAGACACTGTATGAGTATTTATTGTATTCCGAGGGTTTTTTGTTGTTGTTGTTGTTGTTGTTGTTGTTGTTGTTGTTTTTTAAAGTACAATTCTTGAGATGAGAATTTGAGAATGTCCAGTTTTGTGGTCATGTCTGCATCACGACACGTGAACACTCAATGGACCCCCCAACAACTATACACATTCACATTAACCTGCCTTTTAATTATACACCTTTAACTATGCCCTCTGGGATTGCAAGTCTTATCGCCAGATACTGATCAACAGATCAAACAGAAAAAACACATGTTTAGATTTAGTGCTTGCTTATTATTGTTTATATTGTATACTATTCAATATTTTATTCTGCCTTTCAGGCTTTATCTTCAGCATTCATGTCATGCTCCTAACTGTCTGTGCACTTGAACTTTTATGGAGTTTTGTGGGTGCAAATGAGGAATTTCGGGAATGCGCTTTGCATTGTTCCAGCGATCAATATATGCGCGTGAGCCCAAAGAAAAACGGTATTTCTGAAACGTTTGTAAATCTGTCAGAAAATATTTGTTTGACTCGCAGACAACTTTACTAAAAGATAAAAGACGATAAGTGAGCTTCTGTGTCTTTTGGCTACTCCACCCCATGGGACACCTCTGTGTCTGCTGAGCTGCATATGCTGTTCCTGAGAGCTCAGGGAGTGTTGTCCTGCTCCAGGTTTGGAGTTGTCATCTTGCTGCTGTTGGGAGTGGCCCATGTGGACTGCCTCAGTGTGCATCCAGCAGCTGTGGGGATAACGCTGGCCTGCTGTTGGCACTGGCGGATCTGCTGCGGTGGCCTGGGACTTGCCGTGGATCGTCTTGTGCTTGAGGCTCCGTCGGTGATCAGCTGAAGCTGAACAGACTATTGTTAAACCCCAGTGAACTTCTGTTCTACAACTGAACTGACCACATAACACAGATATAGATGTGGGTTGTTATAATGGCACTATCTGTCACCCAAGTGAGGATAGCTTCCCTTTTGAGTCTGGTTCCCCTCAAGGTTTCTTCTTCTTGTCGCCTCAGGGAGTTTTTCCTTGCCGCCGTCGCCACAGGCTCGCTCATTAGGGATAGGATATGTACTTAAGGATATGTTTCTTGATTAATAAGCCTTTAATTGGACATTATTTATTGTAAAGCTGCTTTGCGACAATGTCTGTTGTTAAAAACACTACACAAATAAAATTGAATTGAATTGAGCCCAGATTTACACCCATCCCTGCACTCTGCATTTCTCCACTAGTGGCCTACAGACTGTTTCAACCTATTGCCTCAGTACTGTGAGTGAATTTAATCGAACTGACCTCACACTCACACTCGACTCAGAATCCTCAATTGCTAGGTCAGCTGATGAGCTCCAAGCATCAAACCATTAATGGTCATTGGACTCTCTGTCCACTTACACATGCTCATTGTCACGTTCGTCGTCACTTAACATTTAATTACACGCACTTCTTCCCAAATGTCCCTTGTACTTGGAGTTTATGCATTCAGTCATTGCAAAGTCTTGATCTTTTTCTGTGACCATCCTGAGCCTGTGTACGTTTTAGTCTGTTTTCTATCATGTTTCTGCCTAGTTTTCTTGTCTTTGAATTTGCCTAGTACACCACCGTCTGATCTATGTCCAACCCTTTGTCTGGTTATTGTGTGTAGCCTTGGCCTCTTGTTTTGATTGCCTTTGATTTATATAAAATTACTGAGCCCTGCTCTTACATCCTCCTGCTTGCAGGTTTTTGCATTCGTGCACGATTAACATGCATGAGGTTATCAACTTAGTACAGCTCTGATAACTAATGAAATCTGATTTTAAAAAAAACCTCTTTTGGATAGCACTGCATGTGTTTTTACCTTCTGTTGTGAAATGGGGGGACTCCTCTGTGAATGCCTCTCCCACTCCCACCTCTGTCTGAGCAGCCAGACTGAACTTGTAGCGAGTGTAGCGGTCAAAGCGATTCAAAGAGAATTGAGTAATGTTGGGGGGGATTTCCTGAACCAGCATTCGCGCTCCTGCTGACACGTTCACTACACAGGAGAAAATCCCAAGCAAAACAGCTGATCCAAAGTCAAGACAGAGAAAAGGTAGGCTAAATGGACTACCCCTTACTAGCTGTTCCTCTTTAGTGTTAATTCCTCAGAGATATACTCACATGTCTGGTATTTGAGGATGTACCCAGTCAGGATGCCGTTGGGTTCTGCAGGTTCCTCCCAGTCCAGGTAGATGGTGTCGTAATGTTTATGCATGATCCTGAATGATCTGGGTACTGATGGCACTGCAGATGAGAGAGGACAGACAAGAAGGACTGTTTCTTAGTACTCTGTGTAATTAAATGGCTCAATACTTGCAATACAAATCATTGGGGGTTTTTTTTTGGTCATTTTTCCTGTTCAGGAGTTGAAGCGGAAGTGGACTACGAGCCACTTTCGCTTCTTACCACGGAAGAAATACAGTTCATACTGTTTTATTTTGATTTAAATGTTCTTTTAATTTTTGAATGAACATTTTTTTAATAAAATTTTTTATTCCAGAGTCCCGCGAAAGCCAA
>JAQLOM010000015.1:10815336-10829030 GCA_030068315.1 Chrysichthys thysi
TATCCAGGGCGACTTACATGTTATCCTTTATCTCATTTATACAACTGAGCAGTTGAGGGTTCAGGGCCTTGCTCAAGGGCCCAGCAGAGCCAGCTTGGTGGTGTCTTTAATTGTGAGTGCTGGTTTACAGTATTAACAGCTTGTTAATGTTTCTGCATTTAGAAGGTAACCTGTTTTAATATAAAAATTACACATCAAAAATCGTTTAAAATTAATTTTATGGAGCCCCTAAAGTCTTGAAAGGTGATATTATTTAACCTTATATTTTATATCCTCCTAAGATAAATAACTTGTGTGCAGAAGATTTAAAAAAGTTTCAGGATTTTTGGAGCTCGGTATAATTTTGATCATTTGGTTGCATGTGTTTAAAATAGATGTTCAAATCGATTTGATTTTTCTCCTCACTGCTGTTTAAATTCTAATGTTCTTATCATCTCGTGAATGCATAATTAAGCTGCAGTTTGTTTCTAAAACAATCGTTCCTGATTGTCTTCATTTTTTTTTTATCTTTCCACATGTGTAATTCTCCACTGACTGCATGCTCTGCCATTCTTTTGCTAACCCTCTCCTGTTTGTTTCAGCTCCAGTAGATTTGGGAATGAAGTCACTGTGACCTTTTATTCTCCGTGTAGACTTTTACTCTACTGTGTGTATGTTTGCTTATTTAATATCTTGGAGACCAAATGTCTTCACAGGCGTAGGAATATCTGACGGGTTTCGACCTTGTGAGAACGTTTGGTTGGTCCCCATGAGGAAAACCATGTTTCCAAAAATGACAGCTTTTATTAAACAAAGCGAAACAAACCAACAATCATAAGCATAAGGTTAAGACTAGAGTTATGAGTGGGCATAGCATTAATGCTTCATTTCACGATTATGTCAATAATTAAGTCCTTCAGTGATAATAAGACAAAACTGACTGACTGTGAGTCTATCCGTAGTGCTGAGATGACATGAAGAGACATACCGAAAATATGCATATGGAATGTTATATCTGGTAGCCATCAAGTTCAACAAGTAACCTGAGGTCACACATCCAGGGACCATCTATCCTACAACACATTTTTTAAATAAATAAGCATAGGGGTTCTGAGGGAAACAATTTAACCTCTTCAACAAGTGCAAATGACCAGATTCCTCTTGTATTCACACTGCATTGTTTTGTTTTTTTTGTTTCATTTAGAAATGATCACTAAGGGCTCTTTGTTCGGTTATGTGTGTCATTTAACGTTTACAATATTCCTTCCATCCGCTGCAGCATTGCACACTGTCGACTCTGGCATTCTTCAGGATGTGGCCCCTTTAAGAGCTTTGAATTCGACTTTAAAGTGGGTCACAGTAAAAATATCTTCAACAATTATTCATGCACCCCCATCTCTCACTCTCTCTCTCTCTCTCTCTCTCTCTCTCTCTCTCTCTCTCCATCTCTCACTTTAATATCTGCATGCTGCTGCAGTGCTGGGGAGGAGAGAAGAAGGAGGGATGACTTTTTCCGTTGTCAGATACAGATCTGATGAAATGCTGGTGAAATAAACCCCCGCTATACCACTGACTGTTAAAAGTCAATTGGTGATTAACGCTGATGGGTATCTTGTCCTTGCTAGCATCCAGCCAGTAGTGGGTTGATAGTGCTGTTGTTACATTGGTTGATCATCTTTTGTCCTGTGCTCTGGCTGATCGTCAGCAAGCTTCGGGGTTTGCCGG
The DNA here is from genome assembly GCA_030068315.1 of Chrysichthys thysi. Classification (NCBI taxonomy): domain Eukaryota; kingdom Metazoa; phylum Chordata; class Actinopteri; order Siluriformes; family Claroteidae; genus Chrysichthys; species Chrysichthys thysi. Next base: position 10,817,041 of record JAQLOM010000015.1, read on the forward strand.
TGGGTGGTTAGTGACCAATCACATGCCTTGTTACTGAACCATAGGGCTATGGTGCCTACATGTTAGCATGCTCTGCGTGTGCTGTTGTCAGGGACGTGCTAGCGAGTGGCTAAGCTTGCGATTAGCACGGGAGTGATGGGAACAGCACTGCAGCATATGGGAGCCAATCTCCCCGAAACTTGACGTCTTCAAATTAGTCAGAGTGAGATCAAAGCAAGGCATGCCATGCTCACGGAGAAAAAGGCTTTGAACTGCCTCCACTCTCCCCTCCCTTCTATGTGTGTGTGTGTGTGTGTGTGTGTGTGTGTGTGTGTGTGTGCTTATGTGAGAGAGGCTGAAAGAGAAAGCGAAAGAGAGGGAGAAAGAGAGGATGAGATAGGTTGGGGTGCTGGTATGGAAATGAAGAGCAAATCCCTTGAGTGTGATTCTGAGAGGTGAGAGAGTTTGCCTTTGATCACGTGTGTTTGTGTGTGCGCTCATTCTTCCACTCTTACCCTCGTTTACATGCACAGACACTCCAAATAATAGAAAGGGTGTGAAACGAATAACTGGCCGATTTGAATCTGACGTGGTTGTGGAGGAAGGATAAATCAAAGCAGACTGACACAACTGTAAGGGGCACACATTACATGTCGTAGAGCGAAGAAGAAAGAAAGACAGAAACCAAGACATGTTCCTAACATCTGAACACCTCTCAGGCTTTCTACCCCACTGATATAGGCCTAAATGTGAGAAATCTGCAGGCTCTCGCGTTCCTGTTGTACTGCTCTATTCTGTCTCCAGTCCATGATATAACAGAACAGTACCTTAAAGGTCCGCTATGTAGGATTTAAAGGAATCTCTTAGTGGAAACGGAATATAATATTCATGAGTACGTTTTTGTTAGTGAATAATTATCCATATCTATGAATTGTTTTTTGTAAGCTCAGAGTGAGTCCGTTAACCCTTTCGGTGCGGGAGGCGACTAAAGCCGACATGTAGGGGTTTGGTGCTATGGCCATGCATACACATCGACAAAATTAAATAGTTCAATTGTACTCGCTAGGCAGCGTCACTCGAGGTAATTTTTAGCAATATACTGTTACTGTTATGTGTCGGAGTACCCTCTGGAGCACGTTGTTGACAAGCTATATTACGATATGCAGTAAAAATGCCGCGGAAAGGAAAGTTTAGCAAGGAGGAGCTTCTGAAATTAGTGCTGGATGATATATCTGACCTGTCCGACAATGATTTTGATGATGCGGAGATGGATAGCGAGAGTGAAACCGAACTGCAAGGGCTTCTAGCGATCTTGAAACTGACACTGCAGAGCCGTCTACAAGGGGGAAAACTCATCGAGCTTCCACTCGTTCTGCCGCGTCATGTAAAGGTAACACCACCTCAACAGTTTCTACTGGTGCAAAGTCAAAGTGACAGCCCGAATTTTCGCACAAAATAATCAGCACAGGGGGCAAAGTAAAAAAAAAAATTTCAGCACCAAAAGGGTTAACTTAGCCACACAGGGTGTTAGTCCACCTCTAGAAAGTCACCATGTTGCACTGATACAGTAGCCCAGAATGGACAAACTTCTAGAGAGTACCTTCCGTGTTTTGCAATTTTACCAGTGGCAGCACGGGTCTGGAAGGAAACACCGGAAGGACGACAAAGAAGAAGAAATGAAGATAAAGAACATATAAGAGGATTCCGTGTTTGCTAACATGCATGGCTAACAAGTTTGAGAGCCCAAATTTAGGAAAAAATGAAGATCATACTAGTTAATTAGCATGGACAAAGTGAGGAAGTGTGAATGTTTGTACTTGGAAGTACGCTTCAAGCAGTGGATGGCCACAGTACGCTTTAATACATGCTTGGAAAGAGAGAGGTAAGGGAGGGGCATTCAAGTGGTTGAATCCCTCATAGTAGACCTTTGATTTACATTTAATAGTCTTCCTGTTGTTCTAGACAAAGGTGAAGGTCGGGTACGGGGAATTAATATTTTCGGATGGTGGAAAAACACTGAAATGCCTTATTACAGTTCCGGATGGTTCCTCATGGTTATAGCGCATATGATTTTATTTCACCTGTCAGCTGTTCAGTGCGACAGAGAAGGTCAATGAGTGCATCATTAACAAGGCCTCTTTTAACCTGACACACATTTCACACACATCATGAACCTGTCATGTGTGCTATTCTCTTGGCCATCAATGGTGATTAAAAAAAAAAAAAAAAAAGATGAACCAGTCAGGAGATTGATCCGGCGAGATCTACCTACAGTCATCCATGCGAAATGCATGAGCGTATCGCTTAGCAATTTTACAGATCACATGGTGATTATATTGATATTATAGCGCAGCACTGTAGAAGGCTTAATTGGTCAAAAGGTGTTGAGAGTAGTCCTGGTGGCAAAATAAGTCACAGTGTATATCGACGTACCGTTACTCATTCAAATAGCACTGATAGGAACAAATGACACAAGAACATACATAGAAGATGATCTGCATTATGTGAATTTAAAAACGTATGCACGCGGAGAGTGTTTGATATGATGAAGTGCCCTGGGAGGAGATATTTATTTAGCATTTTTGAAAGGAGTCTCCCATGTCAGGTCTTTGTAATGATTTCCTTTATGTTTTCCACGTTCAGAAGGACTTTAAGATGAAGGAGTTTGGCGTTTCCTCTGTAACATGACAAGATTTTTTTTTTCTTACATCTTATTAGCTTCAATCAAGAGAAGAAAAAGGCCTGGTGAGCAAGTGATAACAGGAGCTGCCTTTTTTTTTTTTTTTTTTTGTGAATGTTGCACAACGTTAAATGGAACTCGAAACCATTTTTAAAAAGTTTGATATTCTTTAATAAATTAAAAACGACAGCTGTTGACAAATTGCTGTGATTGTAATCATTGGCAAATTGCTAGGGGATGAGATGAATAAAGCACTTCTGGCTATGCTGTTATTGGAGAATACTCAGCATAGAGCGATAAAGGCCCTCCTCTTCACATCAGTCTGCATCACATCACCGTGTCATTGACTGTTTTCCTATAACAGTCATGTTTTATTCCTTATATATTTTCTATCCCCTCTGAAATTAATTACGGACTACACCACTGGTTTAGCCAGACATCAAGAATAATTCCTCCCCAATAACAAGAAAACAAAGAGCCCCATCAGTCAGGTAAAGTATCACTCAGGTATACAAATTGCTTATCTTATCTAGTTACTTGCACATCTCAGTTGGCTATATTGATACAAACTGTGTGAACCTGCACGGCAGCAAGAGCTGAGTCGTGATCCCATACAGATGAGCAGTAATGCCTGTTTCTGCTGTACAGACATGACCTCATTTTTTTTCTTTTTTTTTCTTTTTTTTTTGCTGGTTCAAAAAGTCTGGTATGCCAGAGATACCACAAAGCTAAGCAAAGAACTGTAGAAGCAATTATTTTTCAGCAGGGTTTATTGCTGTCAATCAAAACCTATCTAGCCTTAAACGTCACCTCTCTCACTGTTGCTCTCTCTTTCTTTCACACACACACACACATTGTTTGTGTCTCTTGTTCTCCTACACGGAGCGGATGAAAATGATCTCAGTCGCCTTTACCTTCTCTTCTCTTCTGCATTTTATCTCCTTCGAAATTACACGCTCCCTTTTAGACTGTAGGTCACGCGTAGGACCTCGTCTGACCTGATAAGTGTTCGCAACGTGCTTGACAAGGCAGTCACACGCAGAAGCATAATGCACTGTAGATTGTATTGTCAGCTATCAAGGACCATCAGGACAACTGCATCAAGGACCACCTGGCATTATGTACAGACATGTACTTACAATGATGTGGTTCGTGGTGTTTTGTTGAAACGGGCGCTGCTGCTCCCTTGTGGCCTTCACTGGCATTCTAGGGCGTTAAGTGGCATGTCACCTTGGAGCTGACTGCCCCATGGTTGCTGTGGCAACAGGGAGCCGCTAATCAGTGGCACGGTGTGCGTGCCATTACACTAGCCAGCCATGCTTTGTTTTCAGATGTTTATGCTATTTCTCTCCCAACAGACACTGGGTTAAAATAGACCCCCCCCCACCCCCACACTTGTCAATGTATTTAAAGACATCTCAGTTTTTCTATTCTCCTAATTGCCTCCTTCACTCAGGGTGAACGTCAGGGTCTTTGTATTTAACTATAGATTAATGGTCACCTAGCAACAACCAAATAAAACCGAGAGCACGCTGTTGTAACCTCTGCTCTGTGTGTGTGTGTGTGTGTGTGTGTGTGTGTGTGTGTGTGTGTGTGTGTGTGTGTGTGTGTGTGTGTGTGTGCTTCTCAGCAGTCTGGGTAGAGAAGGAGTGAATACTGTAAGAAGATTAGATACTGCAATTGCACTGTGTTGCACAGACACGGCCGACACACACCCTGCCAAATTTGCTAGATTCGGGGAAGTATAAGAAGAGCAGGAGAATGTGAACTTGAAATTGTTCCCAGTCCTAACGGCTATGTGATAATCCTCTGCAGAGAATGCTTTTCTCATTTCATCTTTTTATGATACACATTACCTGCAACCTCATGCGTCTACTCAGGCTCACGCACGCGCACACACACACACACACACACACACACACTCACACACTCACACAAGCACAGATAAATGACATAAATGCACCCCAATTTAAATATGCCCACACCCTGACCGCTGACAGTGACCGGTTTTTGATATGGAAAATGGTTTGAGGACACAGAACACATGGTGTGAAATGAGCCATTTTGATCACAATGCTTGTGGAGCACCATAATTTCATGGTGTGTTATAGGAGGCAGAAGCACTGAAAGTGTGCAGTGGTTGGGTGTCTGGCCTGAGGGTCACCGAGCCTGATAGCGCAACAACAACAACAACAAAAAAAATGCTCGTCCTGTAAAGAAGCCCTCTCTACTGATCACGCACACTTGCCTCTGCTGATAAGTGGAAGAAACACACACACACACACACACACACACACAAATACTCTGCCTCAACAGTCTGTCTCCTTTTCATCTGTCCATTTTGTGTCGAACCTGTCATGAATACGAGTCCACATTTTCAGCGTGTGTTCGCCAAAGGTGCTGCATCTTTCCTGACCTCGTTCCCACATCAGTGATCCGAACACAGAGAAAAACGATAAATATTTTAGACGGTTAAAGTTTGTGGTAGAGTAACTCCACTGACCAGAGCGCAAACCTGAAACACGGTGTAATACATTTTGGAGCAAAGCTGGCCACAAAGCAGGAAGACGTTACTTTATAACTGGGTTAAAAATATTCTCAGAGACTAGCTTTCATCATTGCTCTGCTAATTACCTACACAATACACAGAGGATAATCCACACTAAGCTGAGCTGTTGAGAGAAAATGATCTTCCTCAAATGACCAACAGTGGTTTTCTTGTCCCAACCTTTCATTCAGTAACTTTAGCAAATAGACAATTCACTAGCCTGAGATATGAAGTCTGAGATGTGAAGAAATGTAAAGTGATAACTTCCCAATCCCTATAACAGACACTAAATATGGCATGCCACCCATAGTTCACTGCATGTCAGGTAAATTTCTATATGTAAAATAGGAAGCCATTTCAGAAGGTATAGAAACGCTGTTTGGTAGCCATACTTGCTACGCCCACCATCCTAGACATTGAAGACAGGCCACACGCAGTCCTTAATTCATAAATAGCTAGATGTCAGTGATAAAGTCAATGGATTATGTAGTTTAGGATGTATAAGAGCATGGGGTTTATTTCATTCACTCAATATTCAGTCTTTTGAACATTACAGACATAGGAAGCTGCTGGTCTAAGTGATTTGCGGTTCTTCCAGACTCGTAGTTGAGTTGCTGTACAATGGCGCCTCCTGGTGTGTGGTTCAGCCAAACCTGACATTCACATGTATCCTGCAAAGCACTACACTACAAAAAAAAGGTCCTGCAAAGTAAGGTCCAGTTTTATCTGTACTGTATAGGTTATATAGGTTGCCTATCTAGCTATGCCAGATCCAAAAGTGATCTCAGATAAGCAACGCAATATATAAAAAATATCAAATCAGCTGGGAATTTGTCAATATCCCAAAATCATGGTTTGCCAAGGTTGGAGTGGAAGAACTCAAATGGCCTGGACCTTAAGACCGCTCGATAGCTTTGAGGTGAACTGGAATGCCGACTGCATGCCAAGCCTCCTCACTCAACATCAGTACATGACCTCACTAACGTTCTTATGGTTGAATGGGTACAAATGTCCAGAGCCATGATCCAAACGCTAGTGGAAAGCCTTCCTAGCAGAGTGGAGCAAAGGGCAACTGAATCTAGCATGGGATGTTCAACGAGCACATACGAGTGTGATGGCCAGGTGTCCACATACTTTTGCCTATATTCTCTTGTGCATATAGTAAAGAATCTAAAAAAAAAATGAAAATTGTGAAAAAGCGTAGGGTTTTTTTTTTGTAATTTATGTTACATCTTCATTGCACATTAGCTGAAATATTTCAAGCCTTTTTGCCATAATTGTGATGATAATGGCTTATAGTTCATGAAAATCAGAATTTCAGTAACTTAAATTAATACAATTATTTCCTAAGATCAATCAAAAATGGAGTTACAATAGAGAAATGTCCCGTATCTGAAAAGTGTGTTCAGTTATACAGTCAGTACTTGGTTGCGGCTCCTGAGGTGTTGTTGTTGAAGCCTAGGGTTCTTTGATAGCAGAATTCATCTGTTGGGTTTTTTTTGTTTTTGTTTTTTTTGATTAGGTGTTTCTCATCTTCCTCTTGACAATACCCCATAGTTTCTGTACTGGGTTCAAGTCAGGCGAGTTGGATGGCCAATCAAGCATAGTAATATTAGAGTCAGCAAACCATTTGGTAGTAGATTTGGCACTGTGGGCAGGTGCTCCGTCCTGCTGGAAATTAGAATCAGCATCTCCATTAAGTTTGTCAGCAGAAGGGAGCCATGAAGTGCTCTAAAAAAATCTCCTGGTTGAAAGCTGCATTGATTTTATAGTTGATAAAACATAGTGGACCAACACCACAGATGACATTTTTTTTTAAAAACTTTTCATATTATTAATTGCATGTTGTTCTTATATGTTTTATTACTTGGCTATCTATGAGTATCTATATGTATCTTTGAGTTTCTGTAAGTGAATTTTTGCCGTTTTTCTTTTTTAAGGAGAGACACTGTAATTTCGTTGGCTTTCCGGTTCTGACATGGCATCCCAAATCATCACAGACTGAGAAAACTTCACACTGGTCTTCAAGTAGCTTGGATTCTGTTCCTCTCCACTCTCTGTCTCCAGACTTTAGGACCTTGATTTCCAAATGAAATGCAACATTTACTTTCTTCTGAAAAGAGGATTTTAGGCCACTGAACAACAGTCCAGTTTGTTTCCTCCTTAGCCCAGGTTCGGACGTTGTCTCTGGTTCAGTAGTTGCTTGATATTAGGAATGCTATAGTTGTATCCAATTTACTGAAGACATCTGCACGTGGTTGCTCTTGATGCACCAGCTGCAGTCCACTCCTTGTGAAGCTCTCCCCAGTTTCTTAAATCGACTTTTCTTGGCAATCCTCTCAGGCTGTGCTTATCCCTGGTGCTTGTGTACCCTTTCCTATCAGAGTTTTCCCTTCCAGTCAACTTTCCATTAATGTGCTTCGATACAAGACTCTGCACACAGCTAGGCTTTTCAGCAGTGACCTTCTGTGGCTTACCCTCCATGTGGAGAGTGTCCATGGTCATCTTCTGGACAACTGTCAAGTTAGCAGCCTTCCCCATGATTGTGGTTGTGTGTACTGAACTAGTCTGAGAGTTACATGGTATTTATACTGTTTGAATAGTAATTTACTCAAACAAAATTAAATATTCGGATAATTTGTGATGTTTTTATTTAAGTTTTGCCCAAGCCTTGCCCAAGTGCCCAAGGACGGTAGTTTGGCAGTAATGGGGCTTGAACCTCTGAGCAGTAACCCACAGCCTTAACCCGTCAAGCACCACCTCCCCGAACTTCATTTGGTCAGATTTTGTGCCGGATCTGAAGACCCACCTCTTCAGGCTGCACCTCTCCCCTACTTCCCTGCACACTGTGTAGTCATACAGCAGTCTTAACCAACCCAGGCTACGTCCTCTCTAGCCTGGTCATGATGTCCTGGGGTTAACTGTTGGGATTTAGTTCCCATTTTAGTTGTACTTTGTCAGCTCACTTATGGTTTTTCCTTGTTTTTCCTTGCTGTTAGCTGACTGGTACTTCTACAGAATATTACACTAGATATTATTCTGGCACTTATTCAGTTAGCACTAGCACTATCTTGTCTAGAAGTTCTGCCCTTCTTGTACATAACGTTTGCACTTGTTTTACATCACTCTGGATAAGAGCATCGGCTAAATGCCTGTCATGTAATGTAATGTAATGTAATGTAATGTAATGTAATGTAATGGATCTGGAGTCTATCCTGGGAACACATGAATATAGCCTAGATGATGCCACTGCAGGGCACCATACACACTCATTCGTACACTCAGCCACACCTCAGAGCAATAGCATAGCCAGTCCGCCTACTAGCATTTTTCCAGGATGTGGGAGGAAACCAGAGATCCCAGAGGAATCCCCTATGGACAGTAGCAGAACATGGTAAACTCCACCCAGTATTGTGTGCTCAAACCCCTGCTTTCACATAAAGTATGGAAATCAAGTAATCATTCTATACATCAAGCAAATTATTGACCATATTTTTGAATGCTTCAATAATTTGTATTATAAATCATTGACATGACTGATTGGTGAGCAGTTTGTCTCCTGCTTTGTCCGATTCTGAAGACATTTTGAAACGTTCACTTCATAAACTATTGTCTGGGGCAGTAATATACAGTATGCGCATACAGTCTGCAATGTGTGTGCTATAGAGTGAAGACATAAAGGTGACGTTTTACAGTTGTCACCTTGGTAATATTACCAACTATGATTTCCATTTAAATAGATTACTACTTTTTCTCAGTACAAATCAGTGTGGGATACAACTGACATGCTGCATTTCCGAACACTTCACTGCATCTACTAGCAAACATGTTGGAACCACAGAGAACCAATAAAGAAATCACTTCCCACTGTAAATCTATTACACTCTTACATGGAGAGATTTTCGTGGTGGAAACGATTGTTCAAGTACTAATTATGCCATATGGCATCACTTTAAAGAACCATTTCTGGTTGTTATGAGTGTAGCTGATGAGTCTATTTTAAATGTAGGAATGTGTTCATATTATTCATCACTCGTGACAGAATTCAGGATTTTAGCAATATGAAATAATTTTACAATATCGCACTGTGATTTTTTGTTGTTGTTGTTGTTGATCACGATCTGTTTTCGGTGTACAGCACAGCCTGCACGAAAATCTTCTTTCAGGCCGTTGACCCAGAAATCCAGTGAAGCACACATTCTTTGGACTCCTATGGCACATTCAAATACACGGTGTTTCAATAGAAGTTAGTTTAACTCACACTGAACAATAGGCTTATATTACATCATTTGGTGTTTGGGTGGCACTGTGGTGCAGTGATTAGCCCTGTCGCCTCCACAGCAAGAAGGTTCAGGATCCGAATCTTTCTGTGCAACGTTTGTGTGTTCTCTCATTGCCTGTACGTGTTTACTCTGGCTGCTCTGGTTTTCTCTCATAGTCCCAAGACTTGCAGGTTAGGTTAACTGGCTGCTCTAAATTGCCCACAGGTGTGAAAGCTGTCGTCTCTGTGTTAGCCCTGCAATAGCTTGGCAACCTGCCCAGAAGGTACCCTGCCTCTTAATGGATAAGCGGTGTAGATAGATGGATAGATTTTGTGTCTGGCCAGACACATGACTTTACTGAGGATACTTGGGTTGGGTTTTGCATAGAAAACCCATCTCAATGTTTATTATACATGTGTGCACTTCGCTTGTCCGGCCTGGATACACAGATTTTCCACATGATGACTGGGAGATCTTTCAAAGGAGCTGAACCTCTTAACCAAATACCAAGCGTTGAAATGGTAATGAGTATAATTGACATCACAAACTTAAACATATTGGCAGCAGTTAGACTCAGAGGGCTTGGAGCTGCAGTAGTGACCAATAGCCTAATCCATAACAATTTTACACCACTAATATAGCTTGATATTTTATCATTGTCATTGGGAAATATTGTAAATAAATGGGAAGAATAAAGTTTTGTTTGATTATTTGCATTTGTTCTGGATTTTTTTTTGGGGGGGTATTCATATGTCTTACTATATTCTTTATTAAAATGTAGCTAGCTGGTTAGAAGCATAACATCTGTTGAGTGCATCATAATAGGTGCTACTAATTTTGTTAACCTGATTGGCAAAAATTATGTTTGAGGAAAGAATGAGAACTAAACTGGAGGCCAGACCAGAAAGATAACACAGATGAAACAGAACACACACACACACACACACACACACACACACACACACACACACACACAGATATACTGTATAGATATAGTACAGGCACCTGTTATTAGAAAACACCAGCCATTACTGGCAACGTTTCTATGTAGACTATTGTATAACCACTGAATGCAGGGCCACGCTCCCTAGTGCATGGAGCCCTGATTGCCCCTCATTGCAACACAACAACAACAACAAAAACCCATACATTACTAGATTACACATCCATTATAAGCACTGTGGCCATTATAAATACAGCGACTGCACAGCCCTGCCATGGCTTCCTCCTCACCGAGCTGACTGTGAAACCTGCCACGGCTGAAGGACACTTAATATCTACCGTCTGGGAGAAGAGAAGAGACTATAAAGGGGGGAGCAGAGCACCAGCAGGGTGAGTATGGCTCAGATATTTGTGACCTACTGTGCTTTTTCTACCACAGATTCACTCAGAGCTAGATATGGCTCTGCAAGGGTACAACCCCAGAGTGGCTCCTGAGGTCGCTGTAGAAGCTGGGTCTCCTTCCCCGTCTGTCTACTCTACCGCCGCCCTACACCTTCCCGACTGCCCCTGTTTCAGACCGCCGGTGCCCCTTCACGAACACCAAGTGGACTGAGCCTTCAGCTATTTTGGTTAAACATCTGTGATTAAAACATATATACATATAAAGCATAATACATTAAATGCATTGTGTTTAGAGAAAGTGACTATCACAGTACATGTGAGGCTTGATGCATTTGTTTTTAAGGAGCACAAATTTCAGTACATTTATAAGTGTGATTTTTTTTGTAGAGTGACAGGGATGACTTTCAGTCAGGGACTGATTACTGACTAGGCCTACTGGGCACATGCCCAAGGACTCTGGCCACTAGAGAGCCATAAATGAGGATAAATTTGACATGAATGATTAGGCCATTACACTATCACACACAACATAATACACAGAACACCAGCCAATTAATGTAAAGTCACACACCTAAACCAAATTCAGAAACGTTTCTGTTGTATGGGGGTCTGAACCTGTCTGAGATGTCAGGTAGGTCCTAAGTGTTTTCAAACTGCATTAGTGAAGATTAGTAAAAAAAAAAAAAAAAAAAAAAAGGACAATATTATGTCTCTAATGGCTAAGTAGGTGGGTTCAACTTTTGCATGATTTTTTTTAACCCATTGAGCCTGCCCCCTTTCCTGCCAATGCGCATGAAGCCCTTCCCTCAGGTTCTACAGAGTTCAGACTTGAAGTACAGTCAGTATTTGCAAGGATTAAAGTTAGCAGTGGCATGGCATCACTGTCAAGTAAAGAGCTAGGCTGTTTATTTATTAACCCATTAGCTTCCATGGGCCCCATTTGGGGGATCATATAATGAATGGCATAAAAAATACAGTTGTGGTCAAAAGTTTACATACACTTGTAAAGAACATATCATGGCTCTCTTGAGTTTCCCGTTACTTCTACTACTCTGACTTTTCTCTGATAGAGTGATTGGAACAGATACTTCTTTGTCACAAAAAATCATTCATGAAGTTTGGTTCTTTTATGACTTTATTATGGGTTAACAGAAAAAAGTGATCACATCTGCTGGGT
>JAQLOM010000015.1:10943349-10957037 GCA_030068315.1 Chrysichthys thysi
TGTATGTATGTATGTCTATGTGTGTGTGTGTGTGTGTCTGTGTATATATATATATATATATATATATATATATATATAAAAGCACTAATTATGTATCAAGGCTGAACGGTCTGGAAAACAAAAATGGCTGTGCTTTTAAAACCATATGACCAGGAAAGACAAAATCACTTTTAAACCAGTAGTGTGAGTTGTATCTCTGTAGGTTAAAACCCACACTCTGTTCTTCTCTCACCGTCATTTGCTCTGCTCTGTATGGAGTCTTTGCGCTCAGTGATAGTGACGGTGGATTACGAAATCCTCCACATTTGTGTAAGACAAAAGCTTTGTGTCCTGTTTTTTTTCCTGCCTTCTATTATAGTGGGTGTCTGGAACACTGGCTCGCTGTCTGCCTCAGATATTTTTACTCCTCTGCTTAATTCCTTCATTTTAAGATAACTGTCTGTTAGAGAAGGGACAGGGTTTCAGTGTTAGTGGATATTGTCCTCAATTTGAAATGTTTTTGGAGCAGTTTCAGTGTTCTAGTTCAGAACAGAAGTGTTGTTTTGCACTGTTTCTCACAAGCAAGCACAGTGTATATCTGGTCATGTAACCTCTGAAATATAACACAAGCAAATGCCAGATATTTATACACGTCACAGAGATATAAGAGTTTATTGTGTGTGTGTGTGTGTGTGTGTGTGTGTGTGTGTGTGTGTGTGTGTGTGTGTGTGTGTGTGTGTGTGTGTGTACAGCTACTGTAAAATACCATGAATGTAAGTGCAGCTTTTTTTTCCTTCAATGGATTGCACTTTAAAAGTATAGGTTATTTCTGGTGGGAAGTTGGAGTCATTTTGGACATGAACAGACTTGCTGTTGTGTTGATCAGATGAGTACAGAATGTGGGCTGAAGGTTTGCTGCAGCAACACAGTGCTGATCCACAAATAGAAGCATGCTGGCGTTAAATATAATGTAGGATAAAGTAGTTATTATCTACGTTTCTAGCAAAAAGAATTATGGCTATTTCACCCAAGACATTTTTCTTTTATGGCTTTAGGTAATACAGTGAACCCCCACTTACCGGTGACGTCTCCACCCCCCTTCGAGAAAGGTGCAACCGCAATGTTGCGCCATTACATTAATTTTATTATTTATATATATTTTAAGGCTGTATAAACCCTTTCCACTCTCTTATTAACCTTTTCCACACTCTTATAAAAACTTCCCATGCTCTTAAACACTTTCTACACTCTTAAACATACGTAATTTTAACAACATATAAAATTCTATATGCGTACTTATTGCCGGTGAGGTCACTTCCTGTTTACAAGCTGAAGCGGAAGTGGCGTACACAGCCACGTTCACTTTTCATCCGCTGATGAAATACAGTGCATACTGTTTAATTTCGATTTAAATGTTCTTTTAATGTTGGCGTTAACATTTTTGTAAAATAATATTTTATATTTCAGAGTCCTGCGAAAGCCAAAAAATTCCGCGAATCAAAATTCGAAAATCCACGATGCACTGAACCCGCGAGAGGTGAACCGCGGTATTGCGGGGGTTCACTGTAATGGTTCCCAGTCATAACGTTTAGCTTGCTGAAGCTTATGATGTGTTGCTGGGTTCAGATTCAGTTTAGGGAGAGTTTAGGTGAATGCTGCAGTCATTGTGTAGGTAGTGGGTGTGTATTTCCCAGAGCACTTTTCACTTTATTCTCTCTAGGTATCTGCCTACTTCAAGCAGCGTGTTTGTGCTTCCTCCTTTCCTGTGACAGGGTTTGATTTTTCATGTATGCATTTACATTTTTCATAGATTTTTAAAGAGTCACAGTCATGGGAAAAGGAAAGTACACCCTCCTTCACTTCTAGGTTTTTATTTAGAATTTCAGTGGGGTTAAAATCTGGACCTTGTCTTGACCCTTCCGGCAGGGTTTTTTTTTTTTTTTTTTTTTTTTTTTTTTTAAACTCCTCTTTAGCCGTTCAAATGTGGCTGGTGTGCTTGGGATCATTGTCCTGTCGTATGACCTAATTTTGGCCCAGCATAAGCCTGCAGAACAGATGGCCTGGTTTGTCTCAGGAATATTCTGCTATAAAGTAGATTTCATTGTTGTCACAATGACTGCAGGTTTTTCCAGGTCCTGTTTCTCCAAAACAAGTCTACATCATCACCCAACCACCACCATACTTGACAGCTTGTATGATGTGTTTGTGGTGATATGCTGTGCTTGTTTTTTGCCAAACACAGCACTGTACATGATGACCGACCATCAACACCTTTATCTCATCAGTCCAAAGGATATTGTTCCAGAATTCATGTTTTGTTCAGATGCAATTTTGCAAACCTACGTCACGTTTCCATGTTTATTTTGGAGAGAAGGAGCTTTTTCCTAGCCACTCTTCCATGACATCCATCCTTGTTCAGTCATTTTCTGATAGCGTCATGAACATAAATAATGTGCTCACAGTGGCCTGTAGGTCACGATGTAGCTCTTGGGCTTTTCTTTGCATCGCTGAGCATTAAACGGTCTGACCTTGGACTGAATTTGCTGCAGCTCCCACTCGGGAAGACTGGCAACTGTTTTGAAGACTCTCCATTTGCGAACAGTCCTCCTCACTGTAGAATGGTGAAATTTACATTGTTTGGAGATGGCCTTATAACCTTTCCCAGATTAATGAACAGCAATAATTGCTTGTCTGAGATCATGAAAATGACTACATATTACCTGCTTCTCATTTGAAGTCAGCTGGGTTTGGCTTCAGCTCCCCCACAACCCTAATGAATATGTGGTCCAGGATGCATGGGTGGATGAATGGTCAGATGACTACATATTAAAACTCTGTTATGAGTTTTTTGGGTCACCTTTGGTAAGTTGGTTTACGTAGAAAGGTTCACAGCGTTCAGGCCCTCATACATAAAAACGTAGAATCGGAGGAGGGTGTCAGTCCACTAACCAGAGAAAGTGTAAACATTTGGAAAATAAGGCAGAATTCTGTCTACATGAATATTTAACCTTTGTTCACAGCGGCATCGGTGGAAATGTATAGAATTGCATTTATAGAAAAGCTGCCTGAGTTTGCTAGTAGACCTGCTGCTTTTAATCCCTTTTCCTGCTGGTGCGTCTGCTGTGCTGCTGTATTATATATGTACTTTATGCATTTATTCTATGCATTTTTTAACTATGTTAATATGTAAATTTACATTTAACAATGAAAAATGTAGAAAATGCACAAATTGCAACATATTCACATGCATGCGCGCACACACACACACACACACATACATACACACATCAACAACTTATTACTCAAGTCACCTGCAGTTTCACATCTTCTGTCAATACTGCTGTACAGATATTTACATAATTCACCTCATTTTAAATAACTTTAACCTCTAAAACCTCAGTGACTCAAGAAATGTTTATTAATGAACATCACTTTAAGAAATGTTAGAAGTGGCTTTATCTTACTGGAACTATTTAGATTTCGTTGGATCTGATCCGAAAAAGGCACACCACATTTGTCTAGAATGTTAATACTAATGTTATGTCTTTTATCTGTTGGTTTGACAGTTGTAACGTATTATCTGGTTCTAATTTTTTTTTTTTACATCCACTTGATCAGGAACACCAGCTCATTCATGCAGTTATCCAATCAGCCAATCATGTTGCGGCATCATGATGCATAAAACGCTTCCTCTTACGATATTTTTCCCGATGTTTACCTGTGTGGATTCGCTGAGCCTGTGCCCACTGTAACTTCAAATTTCTGTTCTGGGCCGATGGGGCTGAAAACTGATGTTGTCCTTTGCTGCTCTAGGCCAATGCGTTTTACATTTTAAGAAGCTTTTCTGCTTACCACAGTTTTATAGAGTGGTTATTAGAGTTGCCACAGCCTTCCTGTCAGCTTGGACCTATCTGACCCTTCTACAAGTCAGATCTGTCGGCGGAACTGCCATGTAATTGATAATTTTTTTTTCTTTATTTTCTTTCTTTTATTTACTTATTTTTTGCACAGTTCTACGTGAGTTCTACAGAGTGGCATGAGCGAAAATCCGAGGAGATCAGCAGATTCCAAAATACCCCAACAAGTCTCTCCCTGACATGCACCGACGGCTGTCTCTTGATTGGCTGATTGGAAAATTGCAGGAATGAACTTCCTATTAGAGTGTACATCTTTAAGCAGTATACAGACATGCTTCTATGTTGAATCCTACCAAGTAAAATCTGTTTAGGACACCGAGGCTGTGTTCCAATATCAAAACTTTCATGAGTACAGTGTCCGCACTTACTAAGTGAGCAGATTTCAGTAGGTAAGTGTTGTTCTAAATCGCCTACTCCATGGTGCACTTACCGGAAATTACGATCACGCCTGCCGCCGCGGCTCATCATCCCGCCAAAAATCATCCCCGACTTTGAACAGCGAACAGATTTTTAACCCTTCACAGATTTCTAGCTTGCAAAATGACTCCGCTAATGCAGGATGTGTGGAAAATCCGTTCCGGCAGCCATTTTTCTTTTATTTTTCGAGCCAAGTTGGGTCCGCCTCTTCCGCTACGTAGCTAAGATGGCGGCCGTTGAGTGCAAAAAGTGTTCATTGTTCCACACTCCAAAATTTGACCGTTATGAGGGCACCATCCGGGTCCTTTCAGTACCCTCATTTTCGCCGCAATCTTAATGGGAACACCCTACGTACTCAAACTAAGCATAGTAAGTACAGAAAGTATGGATATTGGAACACAGCACAAGAACCCACAACAGTTCATAAACCCTTGTCTTAGTACACGGTTCACAATTAAACCTATGTACTGTAGAGATGTATGTGTCTTGTAGAAGCAGCATTTATGAGCAGATTATTAATTACACCGAACCCAGCACTGTGATTTACATCTGCGTGTTTGTATATGCGAGCGCAGTGCATTGCATCCGATCTCGTCGGGGTTTTTGTTTGTTAGTTTGTTTGTTTTTTAAACATATACTGTATGTTTGCATGCGTGACTTTTTAAGTGGTTGCCTCTTCCACATGTTTGTAATAATGCTGTTTTAACCATGCATGTCCTAACAGCTCAGATACAGTGTCTAAGCAAGTGGACGTATGAACGTATTCACCCTGTCTATTTGTAGATATCTTTCAGCTTCTGCCACTCTGGAAGACATTGCCAACTCCGAAGCGTGAGTTGTTTTTTTTTTGGTTTGTTTTCATTCTGTCTGTTGTTTTTTTTTTTTGTTTTTTTTTTTTGGTGCTTCTGTCTCTTCTCTCCATTGCAGTGGAGTTTTCTTTGTCATCCTCTCATGATGTAGTGGAGAGAGTTAGAATCGCTGTGTCATTGTGCTTGCTGGGTTCCGGCCTTTTCAAAGTTGCCTAATGGATATGTGGCTCGGGGTTTTCATAGAACCTGCTGCAGTTTGTCAAGGGTTTTTTTTTTTTTTTTTTAAAGAGGAAGCTGCAGATGTTTGGTTAGTTTCCCTCGCTTTGGATTAAATATATCGGTTTATGTCTGCTTCAAACCTACTCAGCGTTCCCCACTCCACTTAATACGCTCCTCCATTGAGAAATATGCAAAGCTCACATTCTACTTTGTCCTTCTTTTCCCTGCCTCCATCTGTAACCTGCTCTTTTTCTCTTCCTCCTCTCACAGGTACAGGAAGACTCAGGAAACACTGTCTCAGGCAGGACAGAAGACCTCAGCAGCCTTCTCCACCATGGGCTCTGCTATCACTAGAAAACTAGGAGACATGAGGTAACCCATGGGGCAGAATGCATGACCGTGGTCTCATTATTTCTCTTCTCATTTCTGTCAATGTGGTGACCCGGCACTGCTCATCCTGCTCTGCGTGAGCATTCTTCTGTCCTGTTCTGTCTGTTACGCCACATCGGTGTCCATCCAAGCCTTTCGGTGTTTGTGCAGTCATTATCCGTTTGTTCTCTTGGCTTAGTCATCGTGTTTTTCTTAAATGCTGCTGCTGCTGCTGCACACTCGCATAATCTGTCAGTGCTTCCTCTTTCACTCTTTTGCTTTGCCCTCCTCCATTTCACAGTGCCAAGGTTCCTGTGGCTTCGGACCTTCCGTGCTTTGTTCTGTTTTACACCGTATCTCTACAGCATGTAGACTTATTTAAATGCATCTACCCAAACACCATCACGAAAAGACTGGCTTCAGGAACAAATGAAAACTATTTGGTGGACGTTAAACCTATGACTAATCGTCAGTACCCATGCTGCTTGTTTAAATATGTATCTAAGGATATAGAACGTACACTTATACTTTCTCACACAAACTGCTATTTGAGTTCTCCCACACCCAAAATCTAAATACATGGAGTCAAAATGATAGAAGTGCATTAGCTAGACTCCAGTGTATAATCTGATCAGTTTCTGGTTTGTGTCTCTTAAGACGCTAGCTCCATGAAACGGCGAGTCACTATCAAAGTGTTTTCAGGAAATTATCAGGCACTTCTTGTCCTGTACGGTGTACTGCGGTGTGGTACGGTACATGCAGTAACTAATGTTGTCAAGCTTAACGCACGCAATCTGAAGTCCAAAAAGAAACGGGTTGTAGCTTAGAAATTCTCTTGGAGTTTCTCTTGATAAGACACTCCTCCCCTTCCAGCTCATAAGATTACATGTCTTCCCAGTTGCCTTTAAAGGAAAAGGGCTGTAAACATTTGGCTGGTGGTAGGTAGTTTTGCTCCCTTACTGCTCCAGAAAGCCTGGTTTGATGTTCGCATGTTCTGCTTAGTTGGTTTGTTCTCTCTGTTACCTCGAGCCTCCCCCAAACATGTCAGTAGGTAAAGCTCATCCAGGATGTGTTTCCACCTCATCCGCAGTGAATCCTGGGATGGGCTCTGGCTTAACCATGAGCCTTACCAGGAAAAAAAAACCACTTACCAAAGATAAATGAAAAGTAAAAGCAACCCTATGACAGTGGCTGTGGTTGTAATGCATTACTTGGCACATTATTACATAACGTTTTGTTTCAGTATAACCTGCCTGCATATTCCATCAATCTGTTTGTTTATTTCATATCAACATCTCTTGTCATCCTTCGTTGTCAGTGTAACACTCCTGACATTAGTTAGCAATGCAAGTTTTGTAAGGTATTGGGTGGAACTTGCTAACTGACCTACTCTAATGCATTTTTGTTATAATCTCTCCAAAAATCAGTTGTATGTCTTTTTATATAGATTTATATACCTGCTGTTTTTTTTTGTTTGTGTTTTTTTTTTTTGTTTTTTTTTGTTTTTTTTTTTTGTTTTTTTTCCCTGCTTGCATTGCTCTTGCCTGATGCCCAATGCTCTCCCTGATTGGTTGTGTGTTCCCCTTTTCCCTTTAATCGCTGCACCTGATTGGTCCACAGAGCGCTGCCTTTCTCTAACTCCTTTGGGTAAGACTGATTAGAGCTTTGATTAGTACTATAAGAGAGATAATAGATGGTGATGTGCAAATGTAGTGTGTAGTTGGTGTAAAGCAGTGAGCGTGCATGGGACGTGAGGAATAAAATACGACAGGATGTGGTGTTGGAAAATAATCAGTGAGGGGGTCATGTGATGCAGCCCCAAATCAGTTATTTTCCTGTAACAGCACGTCATGAAGTGTTTTATTATTCTTATAGCACAGCAATCTGCTAAAAAAAAAAAAAAAAGTATGTATTAAAGAATGACATATATTGTTACATATAATATAGTGGAACTAGAACTAGTTATACAGCTTTAAACTTTCGTTCCCGCACCAGGCTCTCTTTATATATATATATAGATAGATAGATAGATAGATAGATAGATAGATAGATATAGATATATAGATATATATAGATATATATAGATATGTGTGTGTGTGTATGTATGTGTGTGTATGTATGTGTGTGTGTGTGTGTATATATGTATGTATGTGTGTGTGTATATATATATATATATATATGTATATGTGTATATATATATATATGTATATATGTATTATATAATAGTAAAACCAATTGTCTTGAACACTTCCTAATGCCAGAAATCTTCACGGAACAGCTTAACCTCAGACTGTTATTACTGACGCTGGAGACAAATTCCGTGAATGCTTAAAAAAAAAAAAAAAAAAACACCACCACATTTAATCAATCAGTATTATGTTTTAATCATGCGAAGGTCCTGTGATTGGCTTGTTCTTACAGAAAGAAAACTGTATTCGTACTAGCATGTTAATATAAACCTTTGATTTCCTCACAACTATTGTCAGAGCCACACCAGTATGAAATAAGTCAACAGCTTCTGGTCAGTGAGAATCGAGAATGCAGCATTGCCGTGTTGTAAACGTATATATCATATGCATTTAAGGATTAAGGTTTTAAACCCAGTATGCTGCTATAGTCTGAGGTTAATCTGCCCTACAGGTCACAATTATAATTCATAGTAATATTTCCAGCTGCCTGCTTTTGCATGATGAATATAATCTGAATGAATAAGCACAGAGCATATTGGTGCTAGACAGGTCTGAATAAATAATCCGTTTTGGATATGAGATGCAGTTAGTCACTGGATGCTATGTTTTGCTTTGCTTCTTTGATTCTGAATGATTCTGCTTGCTTGTTAACACTGGCACCTCTTGTCTCCTTTTAATGCTTTCAAAGTAGCAACTACTCCATTCGCCATTCAATAAGTATGCCAGCTATGAGGTAAAGTATTTTTAGGACGATTCTTGCATTTATACCCTTCTAAAACTTGGCCATTTGGTCTTACAGTTTTGTGCTAACGAAGTACAGGTTTCAGACGAGCATGTGTTTTTAAACAAATCTTTCATTAGAAATATTTAACATTCCAAGTTAGAACTGTTTTGTGAAACCAGGAGATGTCTGCAGATGGTGTAACTTTTCCTGTGTGCATGTGGATCAGAAAACCTCAACTATTTCACTGTTGTTAATGACATTTTAAGGACGTTGCAGACCTCCGCCTCTGACAGATTGAGCAATAATGTCTGAATGCTGCATTTTTGACAGGAACTCCCCAACTTTCAAATCATTTGAGGACAAAGTTGGAAATCTTAAGGTAAGGCTGGACCTCATTAAAGGAAATACCCACCCTGAACTTTCTATATGAGGGAGAATCACAAAGTAAATGCAAAACATATTTAACACCTTTCATTGAAGTAACTGTGAGAAAGATAATGCATCACTCTACCACACAGTCCTCATGACGCAGTTGTTGTATCGTTCAGCTAGCTTCTGTAGTATTCCCTCATAGACGTTTCCCAGCTGCTCCCGAAGCCAGGTGAGCACTGCTTCCTTTGCTTCATCATCAGAGGTGAATCTGCAGCCATGCAGCACCTCTTGCACTGTCTCTACTGTCGTGGCTGCTGTATGAGGACGTGCATTGTCATGGTGTAGCAAGACTGTTTTAGACACCATTCCTCTTCTTTTGCTGCGAATTGCAGGTTTAAGTTTATTTTGCAGCAATGCACAGTAATTTGCACTGTTCACTGTTTGCCCATGTGTTAGGAAATGCATTAGAATAGGCTTCGTCATGTCCCAAAAGTACATTAACATGATTTTCTTGGGTAATTCTGTCTTGAATTTCTGCTTCGCTGGAGAAGAAGGATGTCTCTACTCCATTCTTTGTCTTTTGCTCTCTGGGTTATCATGAAATTTAAAATTTGTCTTTACTTTTTGATTCTCCCTTCTATATATTAGTATATTAATATCATGAGGATGTGATGTTTTGTAATGAACCCTCTTGTTCATGCTAATACTTCCATCGACATCAGTCTGCTTGTCATAGATCTCTAGATTACTGAGCTAAGTCTCTGCTGTAACGCCATGCAACTGCATTGTATAACTGCATTGCATTCTGGACCGTTCAACGATTGCTATCTCCAATTCATTAAGAGCAGTAAAGGATTAGTTGGTGCATTTGCTAATCCCCATCTGTATTTGTTCTCTGTTTGTATTCAGACGAAGGTGGTTGGAGGAAGGGCCAATGGCGACGGCCCCCAGTCTCCGACCGAGCCGAACCCTGGGCAGGACAACGCACCATTCTGAGCCTCTGCACTCCCAAACGAACACTCATCTCACCTCTTTGTGAAGCCTGACCCTTTACAGCCACCATCATCTCTCTCTCTCTCTCTCTCTCTCTCTCTCTCTCTCCCCTTCCCCTTCCCCTTCCCTCCTCCATCTCCTTTTTCCACCTAAAGCTTGCATGTGCTCGTCTCACCTCTCCACTCACACCTCCGCTTACGCCACATGGACTCATCCAGAAAAGGATTCTACAAAGAAAAAAAATGTTGCAACCATTTTGTATTCTAAAGTATTTTACACTGCTTTGCATAATGTTTTTACATAACGTATATATCTATATATGAATATAAAGAATACAAATAATTATATTTAAACTGTACTGCCAAGCAGCATTCATCACAAAGGGGAAAGGAGAAGAAACCTGGAGAGGGGAAAGGGCTGCTGTTTGAACTACTCACATAAGGGGAACCTGCTGCAGTTTTCTACGCTGCTCTTCATTAATTTGAGGACTTTTTTACTCCAAGTACAATGTGAAGCATCGCTTTACAGTACATCTGGTGAATGTCTAATCCTTTGTCTGCCTTACACTATCAATCGTTTCTTTCTCTTGTTTTTTTGCTGGTCAAAGCAAGTGGCGTTATGGTTCTTTTCCTGTCCTCTCTTGCTTTTTCTGCTCTTTGTGTCTTGAATTGATTTAGAGTACCATATCAGAGGGCGTTTTGTTTACACCTTGTCCATTAATGTCTGCCAGAATTTGCTTTTATTCAAGTGCTTTGTGCCAGCAAACTGAGGCCATTCAAAGACCTTCTGCTGTTGAAACTAAGAGCTATTTCACCAATTCACACTCACACTAATTACTACAAGTCCCTAATGAATATAGCTCTTGCTTTAGCCTGCACTACCCCAATGTGTAACACACTGACTGAGACCAGTGGTGTCAAACTCCTTTTTTTTTTTTTTTTTTTTTTTTTTTTTTTTGTATTTACGTTAAGGTTTTTTGTAGACTGCATACTTGTGTGGTTTGTTTTGTGGCACAGTCACTTTGCATTTCAAAACCAATCATTGGCCATTTTTATTTTGCCTGGTTTGTCCTATTTCATCATTTCCTCTTTTCTATGTATCAATGGGTTGAATTATTTCAGTAGTTTGCTACACGTTATTATCCTAGACTGAGCTAGAATTTGAGGCATTTCTTGTATCTATTTGCCAGAAATATGTATAGCTATGTTGCCAGTAATACACAGCAGGGGCACTGGGATTCGTCTTAATGTCATTTACTGGCTACCTGTCTACCTTTCTGTTCTCAATGAGTGAAACGTGTGAGAAACACTTTCAGCATATTTTTATTTTTGAGAGAAATGATATATCCCTTAAGCTGCGTATGTGTAAACAGGACCGGCTGATATCAAGCGCAAGAGCTCAATATAGCTTTAAATCTGAGATTGTAGCTCAACTTTACAAAATGAGAGGATCTGGTTTTCTTTTTAGGAATTGGTGGAATACTCATTTATGTTAATGGCAGTGTTTGTTCTGTTTATCAATAAAGCATTCCTTCAAAGAAGATTTATCATTATATCTGTTTGTGTGTTGTGTAACGCCATGGCTACTGACACTTGAAACAGTTCTAGTGCAAGCAATTGAGGTCATGCATGCAGCGTGTGCATGCATGCATAGAGCCTCTAGGTGGAAGCATGGGGAAAATTCAAGGAAAGCATGAGAACTTTGTACCAGAACCAGCATGAAGGGTTTGTTTTCCATGCTCATTTGATGTACATTTGTGCAAGACTGGCACATACCTGCTGGATGGTTAAAAAAAAAAAAACTGAAGTAGTAAATAAAACATTAGTGTGATGCAGTCAAGGCCAAATCTTTTGTTTTTGCTTTACACTGGAGACGTTTGGAGGCAGCAGGTTCTGGGTTGGACCTTGGTGACTGCGACCTCTCTGCACAGAGAGTTTGCATGGGTGAGAAGCAGGGTACACTCTGGACATGTTCCCACTCAAGCACAGGGTTAACACTGAAACAAACAATTGTTCACACTCAGAATCACATTCACACCTATGGGCTATTTAATGTTGCCAGTTAACCTAACATGCATGTCTTTGGACAGTGCAAGGAAACTGAGGATACCCATGCAGACATATGGGAGAACATTGCACACAGAAGTGGAACAAGGTTTGAACCCAGAACCTTCTTGCTGCGAGGCAACAGTGCTAACCACTCTATTGCCATACTGCCCACGAACACCACAATCATTTTTTTTTTGTTTGGGTTTTTTTTTTTTTTTTTTTTAAAGGACAAACCAACCTGAAGACCAGAGAGCTGTCTATGGGAGAAAAGCAAGCCATTTTCAATCTCAGAAAATTGATGAAAGCCATCGCAGAAGCATGGGGCATAGACAATACAACAATTTGGTATGTCCTGAAAAAGAATGAAACCTCTGGTGTATTAACAACCACACACTGTATAGGTCAGCCAAGGAAAACAATGGCAGTTGGTGACCGAAACATTGAGGGCTATAAAGGAAAAAAAAATCCACAGCATTATCTTAAATGTAGCAATTTTGATAAAGGTTAAAGACTTCCTCCACTTGATACAATCACCCCAGAGAGAAATTAAGGGGTACTTCATGTAACCTGTCAAATTTGACAGGTGGTCATTAATCATTTTTATGACAGGTCAAAGGTCACCATCCATCATTTTTATGACCGGGGGTTAGGGCTATAATATTTATGACAGGTCAAAGGTTAATGGATGTTATATTTATACAAATAATATTGTACTGTAACCACCCCCCTCCCTCCCTCACCCCTCCCTCACTCACCCCACCCGAGTCAGGAAGAGAAGGGGTGCCATAAATTAATTGATTCCGGAATGTGTTTAAAAAAGAGCCCATTAGGATTGTGTGTAAGACATGATGATAAAGAGGAACTTTCCCCTAAACTCAAAACCACCCCCCTCCCTCACTCACCCCTTCCTCACCCCTCCCTTACCCCTTCCTCACCCCTCCCTCTTCCATTCCGCCCGAGTCAGGAAGAGAAGGGGCCATAAATTAAATGATTCCGGAATATGTTTTAAAAAGAGTCCATTAGGAATATGTAAAGAGAAAATAATGTACCGTAACCAACCCCTCCCTTCACCCCACCGGTCGAGTCAGGAAGAGAAGAGGGCCATAAATTAAGCTTACAAAGTAAAAAAAACGGAACTCTCACGCATGCACACACATTGACATTGTACCAGTTGTCTACTGTATGTGAACAATGACAGCTGACAGAGAGTAAAACTGAACTCTCACGCATGCGCACACACTGACTCTGTTTCACCTGTTTACTTTCTGTGTGAACAATGACAACTGACAGAGAGTAAAAACACTGAACTCTCACGCATGCGCATACACACACACATACACACACACACACATACACACATACACACACACACACGCACGCACACACACACACACACACACATACACACACACACATACGCACACACACGCACACACACACACACACACACACACACACACATACACACATACACACACACACACATACACACATACACACACGCACACACACACAGTGTGCAGAAAGGCTCACTGAATGAGGTGATCAGGATGTAATTATTGAATCTATATTGAGCACATGGGGACAATTTTAAGGGTTTTTTAGATGTCGGTCTTCTCTGGTACCTAAGAAAATGTTTTACTCTTCAGATA
>JAQLOM010000015.1:10974837-10998816 GCA_030068315.1 Chrysichthys thysi
GAGGAAACCCACGCAAACACGGGGAGAACATGCAAACTCCACATAGAAAGGCACCCGTGCCGAACCCGGGGCTCGAAACCAGGACCTTCTCGCTGTGAGGAGACAGTGCCAACCACTCAGCCACCGTGCCGACCCAATATACAATTATTCCAACAGAATACTTGGATATTGATTATACTGAGTATACTGAATACTACTTTATCAGTAGTTTATTCCAGTTGACTTAAGTATAATAACTTTGATAATGGTGGGCTGTGATTCCATCAGTGTTGCAAAAGAAGAAAATCAAGAGACCTTCCACAGATTGGAACGGTATATAAGCCATTTCACTCACTCACCTCACTCACTCACTCACTCACTCACTCACTCACTCACTCACTCAACTCACTCAACTCACTCACTCACTCAACTCACTCACTCCTGTTCAGGATCGCGGGAGGAATCTGGAGCCAATCCCAGCTAACTTCGGAGTACACCCTGGGCGGGTCGCCAGTCCACCACAGGGCCAACACACAGTGACAGACAACCATTCACACTCTCATTCACACCTATGAGCAATTTTGAGTAACCAATGACGCTAATCCCTACCGTGCATGTCTTTAGACTATGGGAGGAAACCGGAGTACCCACGTGGGATACAGGGAGAACATGCAAAGTCCACACAGGAAGGCACTCAGGTTGACCCAGGGGATCGAACTCTGGACCTTCTTGCTGACAGTGCTAACCACCACAACACCGTGCCACCCCATAAAGTCATTTCATTTGGGTTTAATTATACACACTTTTAATCCCGGCTCATTTACTCAAAAGCATTCTGAAGTTGAGATTCGTAGGATTTGGAAAGTCTTAATCAGTTTTTTAAAATGTAAAATTAAGACAGTCTAGCTTTTCAAAACCTATATACTGTTATGATGACTGTTATATGATATGCAATTTTTTTTGGTCTCTAAACGTAATAGCAGATTTGCATTTAAGTAGGGCCCAGCCATATCTACTTCTTCGGAAACAAACAAACAAATGAAGCCCTAGTCTCTGTTCTAAGATTTAAGAGAAAGCAGAACTGTGCACAATTTGCAAGCTTACAAACTGTGATAAAAAAAAGGGGAAATATTACAGCACACCCTTATTTATTAGTATTTCGATGCAACTGTCAGGCTTGTGTCAACTGTGCAGGTCATCACGAAGTTACTTTGGAAACTGGAGATTTGGATTTTTGGAGTTTTTTTCCTTTATCACACTAGTTGGAATTTTGATGATATTATTCCCATAGTATTACCACTGAATAACATTGTTTTGTCAGTGATGCTCTGAGTTCTTATGATTTAACCCTCAGATGACCAACGGGGCTTAGATATTTATTGAATTTCTACTTTTTGGAGGGTTCGATAATAGCATTTCTTTTGGGCTCACATCTGACCCCAGTGGAAATGAGCAAATTCCACCTATGTGACTTCATAAAAGGGATAATAATTAGAATTCATGTTTCTGTGGTGACCAGATATCAACTGATCCATATGCACAGAAGAGACAGGGGAACTTAAATCTGCAGGCGGATAGCTCACTTGTAAACATAAACCCCTCTGCACATCTTCTCTGAGAATTTACTTTCACACTTAAAATCACAATTCATAAGCATAGTCTTTTACAGTATCTCACAAAAGTGAGTACACCCCTCACATTTCTGTAAATATCTTATAATAATTTTTCATGGGACCACACTGAAGATATGACACTTTGATACAATGTAAAGTAGTCAGTGTACAGCTTGTATAATAGTGTAAATTTGCTGTCCCCTCAAAATAACTAAACACACAGCCATTAATGTCTAAACCCCTGGCAACAAAAGTGAGTACAGCCCTAAGTGAAAATGCCCAAATTGTTCCCAAAGTGTCAATATTTTGTGTGGCCACCATTATTTGCCAGCACTGTCTTAATTCTCTTGGGCATGGAGTTCACTAGAGCTTCACAGGTCTCCACTGGAATCCTCTTCCACTCCTCCATGATGACATCACGGCCTGGTGGATGTTAGAGACCTTGCGCTCCTCCACCTTCCGTTTGAGGATGCCCCACAGATGCTCAATAGAGTTTAGGTCTAGAAACATGCTTGGCCAGTCCAGCACCACAGAAATATCACCACAGATAATTTCCTCAATTCCATTTTACTAGCTGAAGAGCTTGTGAATGCTGGGCTGACCTATGTTCATACTGTAAGAGCTAAGAAACCAAAGGTTCCTAGAATGAAAATACGGTGGAACCTTGGATTGCGAGGATAATTCGTTCCGGAGACGGGATTGTAATCCAAAGCACTCGTATATCAAAGCGAATTTCCCCATAAGAAATAATGGAACCTCAGATAATTCGTTTCACAATCCACAAATATTTATATAAAAATGATTAATACAAAATACATAAGTAAAAATACATAAAACTGTAATGAATGTGCACCGCACCTGTTCTAAAGATTACTTACTGTAAAGATTATTTCCAGGTAATACTTTCCTCCCAGGGGGATTAGGCTAATTGGCTGCTCTAAATTGCCCGTGGGTGTGAATGTAAGTGTGAATGGTTGTCTGTCTCTGTGTGTCGCCCTGCGGTGGATTGGTGACCCGCCCAGGGTGTGTCCTGCCTATCGCCCGATGTCAGCTGGGATTGGCGCCAGCTTCCCCCCGCGACCCTGAACAGAATTAAGCGGCAGAAGACGAAGACGAAGACGAAGACTTTCCTCCCGGACACTGGTGTGTGCATGGGGACTTGCGCCATGCTTGGTGCATCACGTGGATGATGACAGGTTTACCAGTTTGGGACTGATCGTGGGAACTATAAAAAAGACTCATGCAAGCACACCAAGGTCGCGAAGCACGAGTTGCCATTTCCCCCGCTCTTGCCAAGCCTTACTATTCCCATGTTTGCTTTCTTCGGTTCTGACTAAGTTTCTGTTTCTTGTTATTCTCGTGTTTATGCCGGTCTCTGATATCCTGTTTGCACCTCGGTTGACCTTTGTAATGGCATGTGTCCACCTCAACCCCAAAACACCTGACAAAAACAAAATAACCTACACTTTACCTTTAAAAAGACTCGTGTCTGGTGTGAGGGGGAGGAGAAGGATTATTGTGTAGGATGACTTTCACTACAACTCACAGAATCACCGCAGTCTGTCAGCTCACTGGAATATTTTTCGTTTTGTGCGACTTTAACAAGGAAACTATCCAATGATCACTGCTTTTGCCTCCTTTTGAGGATTTCGCAGAAATACGACATTGCAGTCATTAAACAGATTGATCGCTCGCACTGTTACAGCCTTATTCGGGTGGTGCTTTGTTTTCTACAAAGTTTTGCACTCTTTCCCACATGTGATACATCTCCCTGATCTCATTTGAAGTGAGGGATTCCTCAGGCTTTTTCTACGCTAGCGCGGATGTCGACTGTATACGAGTGAGCCACAATCCCACACTGAGCGAGAGAGAGGTTGTGATCACGTGACACTCGGCAGACGCAGCGTACACAAACTACTCGTATTGCAAGACCTCGCTCGTTCCCTAAGTCAAAATGTATTACACTTTCTTGCTCGTCTTGCAAAACACTCGCAGACCAAGTTACCCACAATCCAAGGTTCCCCTGTATCAGATGTCACCACAGAGGATAACACGTGCATTTTTGGCCTTCGTGGCTGATTTATCTTGCTCTCCTATGTGCCATCTAAAGCAAAATAGGTCCTGGCATATTATACCAGATGGACAGGACGAGTGTGAAATTGTCCAGCATTACCCTGCCACCAGATGTTGTGTTGGCGATGTTTCTGATCTCTCAGCAATGCAAACACACCCAGCACGAGCTCAACTGCTAGTCTGTGATACTGTTCCTCAACTGTTCCTGTTTGTTATCACGCCTACGCGCTTGGGTAACGCACAAGCTTCCGTGTTTTGTTTTTGTTTTTTTTCAAGGTATTTTGGTTAACACATGAGGCTAGGAAACGAAGTATAAATAGAAATGGAAAGAGATTAACCCTGACGGTGCCAGCGTATCCGCGCGCGCTCCAGGTCAGGTGCCATGAGTTTAGAGTAATCAGTTCACCTTGTTTACTTCTGCGGGGTTCACCTCCAGCCCACAGGGGTCAGACGCTTCAGGGTGAAGTTATGAGCTCGGGTTTCATCACCGCGCTCTGCTTTCTATGTGGTTTATTCTCTCCGCGGCGTGTTTTCTAACTCACGCGCTTGGGTATTGTACA
The DNA here is from genome assembly GCA_030068315.1 of Chrysichthys thysi. NCBI lineage: Eukaryota > Metazoa > Chordata > Actinopteri > Siluriformes > Claroteidae > Chrysichthys > Chrysichthys thysi. Next base: position 10,979,063 of record JAQLOM010000015.1, read on the forward strand.
AGCTCCCTTTTTGGGGTTATTCTGGTAAACACATACGAGTAGGAAACGGGTGAGAAGTAGAACAGGAGAGGGCTTGACACTCACGGTTGTGGTACATCCAGCTCGGCGCGCGACAGGTAATTGTGCGGCACGACTCCGGTGACGAGCACGCGGCCGCTCGTGTCCAGTTTGTCGACGGTCCACCAATCCCCCGCGCGCTTCACGACGTGGAAGCGGTCACCCGCATCGAACGACAGCTCGTCGGTGTCGCGCGCATGGAAAGCCCACTGCGCCATGTAGACGTCGCTGTCCGCTGAAGGTGCGCGCGCGCTCGGGGTCGAGTTATAGCGCTGCTCGGGGTCCCCATCATCCCTGTCCTGTTTAATGTGCCCGCTCGAGACTTTCCTCTCGAGCCCGTCGCTCGCTTTCTCGCGCGTGAACATGCGCTCCCATAGTGAGCGGAGACACGGGCACGACCTGTTCAAACACTCCCCCATGGCATGTGTCGTTTCCTCTGCGGCGCGCTCCCGTTAAATACGCACGCGCTCCTTGGTGAGCAGAAGAATGCGAAGAACGCTTCTGATCCGACGGGGAAATGATCTACAAGTAAAATAAGGCTGCAGACTTCCTCATTGCTAGCACGCCTACACGCGCAGGGGCAGATGAGTGCAGGACAGCGCGCAGGAAAACGGTGAAACCCTGCAGTGCGTTGATCAAACTGAACCTTGACCCTCTCACGTGCCCATGGGGACTCAGGACAGGGTGAGGTTTGTACCTTTTAGTATGTAGGTCACCTGGGAATGTGCACAGGGGGGGATCACTGAACCTTTAGAATAACGTCAGAGGTACAGGAGTGGACACTAAGGGCTAATTAAATGAAACAAAAATTGCACAATTTTAAAATGAACATTTTGGGGTATTTGGACATTATACACTCGGAACCTTTCCAGGTGGAAGATACATAACAAACCTACAAACGATGGAGCAGTGGTACTAGTGGTACCCCGCCAGCAACAAGAACAGGTACAGTTTAGTACCTTTATTTCTGAGGCTGTTACTTCAGTAGGCGATAACCCCCTGTGTCCTCCTGAGACCCCAGTGTCCTCCAAAGTGGACATCACATTCCCCCCAAACTACATTGTGTGTATTTCCGTGTAAGATCCTCATATGAGGACCATTGGGTATTACTGTACTCTCTTGCCAAACTTCTTCCTGTTTGGAGACAATGATCAAGTTGAATAGTTATGAAAAAAGAGAAACAGTGAGGAGAAAGGACAAGGCATGGACCCATTAGACTTCGGGTCTCAGGAGGGTATGTATACAAGATACGGTTTCATGAACCATGCAGTCACAACAAGCAGATATATTCCAAAAATACTTTATTCTAAAATAGCTTTTAAACTCACGGTGCATAATCTGTTTCCTTCAGATAATGATTAGGAAGACATTGATCACAGAAATTATTTCCATGAATAAGAGGCATCCAGACTGGCCGAAGAATGCATCCAGAGGGACAGGAAGATAACTGCGGCTCCCCCACAGTGTACGTGCTCAGATCTCATGTGGATGCAAGCAAATCTTTTTTATGTTGGTTTTGTTTTTTGTTGGGTTTTGTTTGTTTAGTTTTGCTTTGCAGCAGCAGAGATTTACAGGTCCATTAGGTGTAACAGTCTTAGTTCTCATCACCATTTTGTTCATTGGGAGAAAGTCCACAGTTGGCAGGTGAACCACTGGTAAACAAAACACTCAAAGGAAAGCAGAAATTTATTAGCTAGACTATTACTGATCCTAAAGCTTGAGTCTGTGTGTGGCCAGTGGTGAAGCGCAACACAGTCTGAACACTGTTAGGGATCACAACCCAAAAATCCAATGCATATCAATACAGAGCATTAACCAGCAACTGAGCATGCCACTGCTGTATGTCTTTTCTACTCTTCTGTTCTTTTACATTATTGCACGTCATGATAAAAAAAAAACAACCCATCATTCATAAATACAGTTTTGGCAGGGAGAGGCCATTAGGTTGCTATCGGTGCCAGCATCAATAAAATATCAGTAAATCCCTTCATTTGCTCTCCTGTTTGGCTTTTTTGTGCTCCTCATCAGAATCGGGTGCTACACTTCAATGGTTTTGTAGTAGATTCTGGAGTAGATGTTGTCCAGTTGGCTGTGCAGTGCGTGGAATGATGGTCGTTTGGAGCTTTCAGCTGCCCAGCACTCCTGCATCATGCGGTAGATATTAGGAGGACAGCGACTTGGACATGGCAATCTGTAACCTGAAGCAAGTATCTCCAACACTTCCTTATTGGTTTTACCTAAAGAAGAAGAGGAATGAATGCTATTTGTGTTTAAAGCCCATACATACTACAGGCTTACAAGAAAAGAAATTCTTAGAATGTCTCAGATTATTAGCTAATTAGTACTGTTCACTCCCTGACTAAAGACAAATTTGATAACATGCAGTTGGTTAACATTTTAGTCCTAGACTTAAATCTGACTGAACTTATTCCCATATTTAAAAATAGCTGAACATGAATTAAAATAATGAATTTTGCTTTCGCTTTGTTTAATGGGAAAAAAAATCTGAACACCTGATCCAAAAATCTGTTATTTAGACTTAGCATTTAATAGGACTGTTATATATTCAGAATTCTTGTGGGGGTTTTTTTAGCCTTTTCCGATGTCTTTCTTTATGTTATTGCCCTTGTATATCAACCCTGATTCCATAAAAAAAAACTGTATGAATTTTCAAGCAACAAGGCGATGTGTTTTGGTTTTGTTACATTTCATACAGTTATAATAGATGTTAGCCCTGTCCCTAACCCCGGTGTTGATCTTCACGAATAGTTATGGACATTATAAAAAATTACTATAAACTGACTGCTTTTCTGACAGTTTATCCTGTTTATTGGATCCAGAGCCTATCCCGGGGACTCTGGGTGAGATTTATATGACCTGTTTGGGATGCTAGTCCGTCACAAGCACCATTCACACACACATTCACACCTATGGGAAAATTCACATAGCTAAGTCGGGCATATTTTTGTGACATGGGAGGAAGCTGGAGAACCTGAGGGCAACCCATGTGGACTCAAGGAAAACATGCACAAAACATAAAACATATGTTTTATGTCATATAAATGGCAGGTAAACTAAGAGCAAAGCATTCATACCCTCGTATGGCATCTTCCCCCGTGACATCATCTCATAGAGCAGGACCCCAAAGGACCAGACATCCGATTTAACAGAGAATCGTTGATGCAGAGCCGCTTCAGGGGCTGTCCACCGCACAGGGATCTTAGTGTTCCTACTGGCTGTGTACACACTGTCCTGCAATCACATGTGTACACACTGATATGGTTATATGCCCAGTGACTTTTCCCTAAAAAAACTAAATAAATGATACACTGTTTTTTCAGCGTTATAAAAAAATTCATTACAAGAACATTTCTAATGAATAGTTTGAATACAAATTTAACGGACTGGTTTTCAAAGATTTATCTCTTGCAGTAACACATTATTTAGCCCCAAAGGCTGAAGCTTTTGGTTTTGAAGAAGACATCAGGTCTGACTGACATTCACTTTGTGTTGGATTTCTGTTTACTAATGTCAGGGCTCGACTGGCTCTTGGCCTTCTGTCGATTGCAAGCTTACTGAACCAAATGATGGCCACCTGTGTCTGCCTTGTCCCAGATCAGTTTGTGAGAGGTTTAATGCACGGTCTGCTCCTTGTTTCAATCTTCTTAACTGTTTCTTTACAACTGATAAGTTAGAATTGTTGTTTTTGTCAGGTGGTTGATGGGGATAAGGGCAAGCACAGAATGTGTTGTTCCTACAGTGAAACATGGAGGTGTGTTTTAGGGGAGGAAGGTCTGGAGACTAAGATCAAATTAAAGAGATCATGAAAAGAAGTGTATCACACAGTTCTTTAACATCACACAATTCCTTCTGTTTTACATGTCACTGGACAGGATGATGATCCCAAGCATTCTTCAAAATCATGACAAGATTATATCCAGTCCAAAGAAAAGCAAAACGGTTTGAGAATTATTTCCTGGCCTCAATATTCTCCAGATTTTTCTCCCATTGTGACGTCATGGGACGAGCTAGACCAAGAAGTTCAAAATGAGCCTCCAGCAATCGAAACTGTTTGCGTGCTTGAAAACATGCTGGGAGGGTGTGACTCCAAGTTATTTAATTGCTTTCCAGTATCTCCCTCTCACGTTCCTGTAACTGAGGTATGGTATGTGTGTGAGACTTCCTCAACCTCAGGTCCTGTATCAGAGCCCTTGGAGGTTGAGGGTTCTGCACAGTATCTTAACTGTTTGTAGAAGTGCACTTTCCTGGACAGAGATCACAGGTATTGTACATGGATTCTGCTGGAGCCACTCTTCAAGTTTGAGAGTCATAGCCCTAATGCTCCTATTACCACGCGGACCACTTTGGACTTCACCTTCCATATCTTTCACATCTATTCCAGTTGTTCCTTCAGGCCTTGGTACAGTACAGTCATTTGGCAGACGCTCTTATCCAGAGCGACTTACATTTTATTTATTTTTTATTTTTTTTATACAACTGAGCAATTGCAGGTTAAGGGCCTTGCTCAAGGACCCAGCAGTGGCAGCTTGGTGGTGCTTGTATTTGAACTCCCAACCTTCCGATCAGTAGCCCACTGTCTTAACCCCCTGAGCTACCACTGCCCCGTACTTCTCAATCTTCTTGTGCTGCTTCTTCCTGAAGATATTGTCAGCTGGAATTGCCTTATCTATCACTCCAGCTGTTTTCTGTTCCTCATCAACCACCACAATGTCTGGCAGGTTGGCCAGCAACTGCTTGTCTGTCTGGAACTTGAAGTCCCTCAGGACCTTAGCCCTGTTGTTCTCTACCACTTTCGGTGGTGTCTCCCATCGGGACTTGGGAGCTTCTAGCCCATACTCGGCACATATGTTTCTGTACACTATCCCCGCCATTTGGTTATGCCTTTCAGTGTATGCTGTCTCAGCTTGCATCTTGCACACAGCTACTATGTGCTGGACAGTCTCACGGGCATCTATGCACAGCCTGCACCTTGGGTCCTGCCTAGTATGGTAGACCCCTACCTCTACTGATCTGGTGATTAGGGCCTGATCTTGAGGTGCCATGATCAGAGGCTCTGTGCTGTTCTTCAGGCCTGCTTTTTCAAGCTCCTGATAGGATTTCTTCATGTCAGCCACTTCCTTTATCTGCCAGTGGTGCACACTCATATATACATATATATCTGGCATGGATATGATCATGACATTTGAGGCCACCCTGTCAGACTCTGTAACAATCACACGGGTTTCAACCCCTCTCAAACATTTCTGGGGGGCCTCGTACTTAAAGGATCAGACCACTTCAAGAGCTTGGTAATATCCAAGGCATTGCATAGACAGGGGTGTTCCCGAAGAAGTAAAACAGTTCATCAGAGAAGCACAGCCAAATCCAAAATGTGAGGGAAATCATTGTCAAGAAACAGGCAGTAGTGAAGTGATCAACAAACAACTCAAACTTGGCAAAATCCACAATACACGGAAAAAAACCAGGAAACAATGCAAGATCCAAAAATTCTGAATAACATCAGTGGAGATCAAAGGCTTGATAAAGTTAGACACTTGGGCACTAAACAAAACCTCACAAACTGTCTGTGTCTGCGGAGTCCTCAAATACTGTGAGCTGTGGAGCATGAAATGAGGAACAGGTGTGTGCATTGAACAGGAGAGAATTTATGATGGATTCTGTGAGTTGAAGTCCATAAATGCCATGTCTATGCCACAGGGTGCTCCGGAAAACCAAGCCAGAATGGACTCCAGGAGTGTGGCTTGTAATCGTGAACTTACAATATGGACTAAGGAACTTATGAGCTCAGACATGTGGGCGTATTGTATAGTCTTTCTTTTTAGTTTCATGAGTGGTGCATTTTCCTTCCACAAAATACTAGTTTCAAAATTAGTGACCCTCTTCGAATACTTTGTGATATCTGCTCTAGAAAGAAAAATAATAACACTGAGACTCTTCCTATAACATCTACCAAGGTTGGAGACACTTGAGGGTGAAGATTCACTCTTCCATTTAAAGCTGCTTTAAATTCTTAGCTTTGTGCACATCCACTTCCCTCTTCGATTCAGACCGCAACTTTTTCAGTACAGTTAAAATCCAGAACCTGAGATTCTCGTTCCAATTACTGATGACAGTTTCCTTCAACCACCTTTGTGTTGATTTGAAAGTATGTTTGGCTTGTTATGTCAGTGAGAGCTCTAGCTCTAGCTCTGGTCATGAGATCTGAACATGCTACATGTGAACATTCCAAACTGTTCTTTGTGTATACGTCAAATGTTTAGTCTAAATGTCTAAATCTAAACTACTTTTCAGGATCCACACAAGTCCTATGGCATGACGCGTGGAAGTGCTCCAGATTAATATCTCCTGTATATTGGAAGCTATGTTTTGTTATATGTTTTACCTTTATAATACGAGCCAAGCCAAAATCAGCCACTTTACACTCTAGGTCACTTCCCACCAGGATGTTTCGAGCAGCCAGATCTCGGTGGACAATATGCCGGTCCTCTAAATAGGCCATCCCTTCTGCAACCTGTCCAGCCATGTAGATCAGATGAGCTGAAGTCAAAACCTGTCCCTCTGGGGCTACAGTAGAGAGGGGGAGGGAGGGGGGGAGAGAAATAATACATATATACAGACAGGTTCATAAATATATGTACATGGTCAAACTTGTTATTTTAGCTGTATACCGTAGTATATTGACGTCGAAATAAAAAAAAATTGAATATGAGCACAATTAGTTTTTAGTTTTACTCTTTTTGGCCTGTTAAAAGTATAGGGGGACTACATATAAAATTGCTGTAATTCCATCAGCACTATTAATGAGAAATTCATTCTAAATTTTTTATTTATTATTTAACAACTTTGTATTACTGCCATGGGTTTCCATCGAACGGGCACCTATAGGTGTGATAGTCAGGTGTCCACATACCTTTGACCACATAGTGTAACAACTTTTTTCAACTTTTTTTTGAATGTTTGTTTCTAAGCGTTGTCTACAAAGTGAAGCCTCTCTATTTTAGGTTGTTCAAATGGTAGACAATAAAAAGACAATAAAAACCCATGAGTCAACGTCTTTGCATGGGAAGGACTGTGGTGCTGTTCCTAAGCCACCATGTCAGTGACTTATCTTATCAGTGTGCGGTATAAAATTCAGTTCAAAGTTCATGATAATATCAATATGTACCCCTCAGTTACTTTGTTGTTGGTTTAGTAAGGACATGTTTTGATGTTCATTCAAGTTCAGGATGTCATAACTACAGATTTAATATTAAAAAAAAATCTATGCTTCCTAGAATCCTAAAAAAGGAAACTATTCATTCATTCATATTTTGCAAGTGATTTATCCTGGTCACAGTTGCAATGTGGGCACAAGGCAGGGACACACCCCGGATGGGACACCAGTCTGTCACAGGGCATACCACATGCATATTTGTATGCTTATTCATGCTTTGAGGAAATCCAAATTGATAGACAATCTACAGTGAACATGACTTCACATGAACTGAATGCTGACAAATGCAACTTAGTTTCACATTCACGGAAGTAGCCAAAATAACAGAAGTAAACTTTAACTGATTCACATGTTACGTGCATCAAATAAAAAAAAATGCATTCAGTGATGCTGAACATGAGATATTTTATATCATCTTGGCAATTTTGTGACAATGTTTACAAAGTGTTTCAGACTCTAAGGGGTTTCAGTAAAACTAAAAATGAAATCTGGTTTTACCTATTTTTAATTTTTTAAACACCATTCACAGATATGTACTGTATGTCTTAACTATTTACTGTGAATAATGTCGATAGCTGTAAAAGAGGCTATGTCCCCAATGGCTTACTGTTGCTCTAAATACTATTACACAATATGAACATATTTTGTTCTCTACTCATATACCCTCCATAAGTAATGGGACAGGTTTGTTTACTTTGATCCTCCAACAGCTCTCCCAACTTACTCAAGCACAGCACAAGGCAAAGCACAGCTTTAAGAATGAGAATTGATTTACGTTTCATTACATCATCATTTCACACGAATTGATTAATGCTTTTTCAAACAGCAATAAGTTATAACAATCACATACAATAAGTAAATTTATGCATACATATACAAGATATATTCGATATTACAGTTAAATTGCTAATATTGATAGACTGTGAAAACAATATATCTCCAGGCCCTGAGGCAAATTAGGCGTTAATTTCTGTGTGTAGTTAATTGGAGTATTGTGGGAGCTTTTCAAAGAATCATTTTACGAAGGGAATTGGTATAATAACCCTCAGGCCTGAATGGAAAAAAAATATGCAAATGAAATTATTATGTGTGCAAATTTTTTCAGTAACCTTGGGTCTGGTTACATGGACATAAATATGGATATATCTGGCCTGTTGTAAAGAGAATTAGTTTTGTTTTGGTTTTTTTTGAGAAACTTTTGATCGTTTTGGGCACTGACACATAATTTAGATAAACTTTCTCATTATTAACACTTGCCCTTTGGTCAAAAGTGACTTTCAGACTGAGGAAATCACCTCTTGTGTGTGGACACAAAATTAATCAATTTGAATACACACACCTTGCATTTTGCACCCTAAGGTAGGAACACCTCAGATTCATTAATGCAAAGAGCGAAAGGTACAGAATGTGCTACTCTGCTCATTTGGAATAAGTAGCTGTGTGGACCTTGTATCTGTGTAGATCAGCTTTTTTGTGAGTGTTATCAACTTTGCATATGTTTTATCTAGGCCTCTAAAAATAACCTGCTACTTTGGATTACTTAATCCGAGAAAAAATAACGTGTTAAAAAAATAACTCTGCATTCCATGCTGCCCTTTGACCCAATGCTGTTCTGGCCACAGTGGCTTTGTACGGGTATGAGACTAGCGGGAACCGCACTGAGAAGTGTGCCCACTCATTTTTGGTGTGCTGCCTTTCAAATGCGCGGCGTATTTTCTGCGCTCTCGTTGGCACCGTTTTTGCTCAGTTTAACTTCATATCAGTTCTTTCAAATAAGGGCCTGTGGTCTCATGCCATAGGTTTAACTTTGTGGATTATTTTGGTCATGGTGACACACGCTTCTCTTATTTGCCATACAGATTTATTAGTTATGAAACCCAGCGATTTTCAGTAAATCACGTTTCATACATACGAAGATTTTTGTGGAAGCAGCTGCAGGAGGAATCTGCAGCTTTATTCGCCGATTACAGTCAATAAGCTGAGAGCCAGACCCGTTATTAACCCTAGTATTCTCCAATGAATTAAAACTTGCACATGATAGTGTTTGAGTTCGGAGCCAGGGTGCGGTCAGTGAGCACACTATGCATGAACCCAACTGATTTGCTCCCGTCCACACTGGTCAAGTGGTACGGATCACCTAGTGTGAGCATGCCCTTAATGAATGAGGTCATCGAGAGCACCCTACTTTGCCCAGTGAATGGAACATCTACGTTTAGAAAACACCGATTAACTATGAAGTCTATAATGCTGATTATCCATTGTTTGTTCACAAAGCATGTAATTAATTTGATTTTTTTAATCGCTTGACAGCCCTAGGTTTAGCACACAAAAATACATCAAAACATCCCATTTCAAAACCATAGGCATTAATATTGAGTTGCTCACCCTTCATGTTCCTCTAAATTTCTACTACAATTTGCAATATGGCTGGAGAGGTCTGTGCTCCATTCAGCCCCAAGAGCATAAGTGAAGGAAGGGTCTGCTCTCAGGCTAGAAGGCTTGAGGTCCAGTTTGTTCAGTTAGGTTGAGCTTAGGTCACTATACAGGCCACTGAAGCTCTTACGTACTGTATTTTGACTAACCCTGCCTTAATGGACCTCGTTTTGTGCACAGGAGCACTGTCATGCTTGAACAGGTTTGGGTCCATAAGTTCCAGTGAAGGGAAATCTGTATATCTGTATTGCTGCTCTAAACACCCAATATATCCTTTTCATTATGCTCCTGATCAAACCTCCAGTCACCTGTAGATTATTTCGGGAGGACACAGATATATCTACAGGACTGTCAGAGGAAACATGATTTCTCCCTTTTTCCTCCCAATCCTGGCAGCGTTTTCTCTACACACTTAATGTGGATGATGTAAATTAATGTAATTTAATGGTGTCTTGGCTTTTTCCATTAAATTCCCAATTTATTATTCATTCATTTATCTCAAAGCATATTATTCAGTAACTACTGCGAATCATACATTAATTACAGTGAAACTATCTTTAAAAAAAAGCATGTAGCTACAAGAATAACGGATGTTATTCTGAATCTGCCAAAGAAGTCACAATTCAATTATTTTGTTAATCCCACAGTCCAGGCAAATGTCAAGTTTTTGGCCCTGCTCCATTCCAGATGATGATAAATACAAAACAACATTATTATCTGGAATTAATGTTCAAATTCATGAAGTAATCGTGTAGCAGAGCAGAGCTGTAAACTGCAGAAGCTCTATGTTGTTTTTGTCGCATACTTTTGTGGGAAATTTGTTATTCAATAAATGCCTATGGCATCCTCTCCAGGAAATGACAGACAATGGCTGTCGGGAAACAACTCCCCTTATATGATACGGACTTTATAACTACTGCATACTGTAATAAACACCTGATACAGTCAAGATACAGCAGTATGCATGAGTTTATGATTACTTTGACCTAATTAACAGAAGTATGATTTGAATAACAATCTCCAGATTAAGCTGTCTAAAGAACCATACAGGAAGGTAAGTCTATTACAGATACGATGAGTGAAACTATGGGTGTTTACTGTATAGCTTTTTTCACTGGTAATGTTATTATGTACTATAATTGCACCTCACAACATGGAATATTTTCTACAGTAAAAAAAAGGGTCCTAAAGTTGTAAGTTGTTTTTAAAAAAAGCGTATATTGTAATTAGTATATGCCTAATATTTAATTTGGCTTTGGGTTATACTGCAGTAAAGCGTATATGGAGTATATTCTACCTTTCTGTGATACTACATTTCATAAAGTCAAAGCGGTAGAGTAAAAGGGCAAAGCTCAATTTGTTTCAAGGAGCAAAAGGCAAACTGTGATGTTTAAGTTGAGAATATATAAATATACAGGTGTAATTTAAGACCACATTCACACTTTGGTTTCAAAGCAAATGAGAATATAATATTCTTTCAGTTGGTGTAATCACAATGTTATATGTTACTTGCAAATGCACATTTCTCTTAAAACAGAGAAGAGTTTTCCCAGGATCACTCACTGGTAAGGTAGGACTTGAGGCTGCCTTTGACCATGAGCTCAGTGACGATGTAGACCGGTTCTCCCCGTGTACACAGAGCCAGCAGCTGAATGAGCTTTGGGTGGTGCAGGTTTTTCAGTGCATGGACCTCCTTCACAAATTCATCCAGTTTGGTGTCCTCTACAGGCAGGAGAGAGAAAGACAAATGTTTGCACAGCAGCTAAAACAATCTGCCTTACAATTCTTTACAATAGGACACATAGATTCATTTTCCAGTAAGGTCCGATCAACTGACACTTTAACTATAATCAGGGAGCAAGGTTACGACACTGAGGGTCAGTGGATCAACTTTTATGCCTGGATTATTCAATCTACTCAGCCTGATTACTCTTAATTATTCATTTATTTATTTTGGAAGAAACTGCATTATGTAAAATGTATGTCTAAAGATCATCATATGATAATTTGCACTATATTATTTCTGAGTGTAATCATTTACTTGCCGTAACATGCCCTTCTTAATAAGAGACAGAATAAATCCATTGTTTAGATGGGAGCAAGAGTAAATTTCCCCAAAACATTCAATCTTTAGCAGTTTCTGTCTATTCTACATGGCGAAAAGTTTGTTGACCCCTGACTAACGCACCCATGCATGCTTTCTGAGCATCCAGATGTAGTTCTCTCCTTTGCTGTTAAAATAACCTCTTGTCTACAGGGGAGGCATTCCATTAGATTTTGTAATGTGGATGTGGGGATTCGCCAGTTGTGAGGTACATTACATTACATTAGTGTCATTTGGAAGACGCCCTTCTTCAGAGTGAATTACATCTATCTCGTTTTTATACAACTGAGCAGTTGAGGGTTAAGGGCCTTGGCTCAAGGGCCCAACTGTGGCAGCTTGGCGGTGCTCGGATCTGAACTCACGACCTTCCGATCAGTACTCCAATGTCTTAACCACTGAGCTACCACTGTAGGACACTGATGTTGAGTGAGGAGGTCTGGGGCACAGTCAGCTTTCCCAAACATGTTCAGTACTTCCTGTAGGTCATTCCCATTCTTTTACTCCAAACTTGGCAAACCCTGCGTTTATGGACCTAATATAGAAAGACATTCGAAACAAGCTGCGTGCTTCTAACTTTGAGGCCACATTTTGGGAAAGGCCCACATTTTGGTGTGATGATCAGGTGTTAACAAACCTTTGGCCATATAGTCTATGATGATGTTTTTGTCATTAAGTTGTTTTGAGGAAAACCTGGCTCAGATACTTTTTTTCCCAGTTAATATGGCTGACTTGTGGTATTCAGATGTCTATGCTGGTATGGGCTGGATACAGAGCTGTGGCCTATGCTATCTATAACTGTGAGCTGATTTTTTGTGTGATTACATGTTGTAACAGATCTACATTTTGTGACCCTGTAGGTGCAGCAGCAGATATCCTTCTAAACATCATAAGGGCTGCATACCAGACAGCCTTTCAGTGGTGAGTACTTTGTTTTTACAATAGATGTTTTGAATAAAGATAAAAGGGCAACTGAATATGAACTACGGACTATGAAAATGAAAGGTGTGGCAATCCATGTTTGGTAAATTTCAAGCGACCATACGTAACTGACCTCATGTGAAACACCGAATCATCAGTGTGTGCAGAAAAGAGCTAAAAGAAACTAAACAAAGTGCATAACCTGTAAAGGTACATGAAATCTTGTGCTGTCTGTGGGCCACAAAATGGTGGGACTATGTATTTTAAAAGTTCTATATGGTGTAATAATTGGAGGAAGATATCTCAAACTGAAACAATGTCACTAAGTAACCACTGACTTTGCTGAATCTGAGCTTGCATTCTTTTTTGGAAAGCCCTGGTCTTTCTGCACAAGCATGCCATGATAACATCTTGAGCAAGGTAAAATCTATACCATGGAAACTAAGGAACACAACAAACAAGAATGTAGAAATTCCCAGGTTCTGTAACTATGGTGGCTAAATTCTCCCACGTAGAATGCAAACTAATGACTACAGCAAAACAGCTTCCAGTAATGTTTCAAACAAGGTGTTTCTCATGCAATCAGATGAACTTCACACTGTTACTCTAATGTTTTGAAGAAAAAAAATGATGACACAAGTAACTGTTGTTTACATTAATAAGCATGTGGGGCCTGGGAGCTGAAATCAGTGATGAACAAGGAAGGAAAAAGGCATAATGTGGCAAACTGCCAGTCATCTATAAAAAAAAAAACTTCCTCTCTGTGCCTACACAGGTGTATGTGTAAAGGGGATGTGTGTGTGTGTGTCCAAGAGAAAAACGGTGTGATAATACAGGAAGTGTGACTTATTATGACAACTACTTTTCTCAGTTCCTCATCTAAAGTGCTATCACGATGACCATATAAAGCACATGGATGGCCAGCTCTCTTCTCCGACACATTGGCCACCAGGAGTCTTCTGTCTTGTCCACAAAGAACCAGTGTAGCTGCATGTTTTCATTCCATGACAAATAGCTGACATACCTAATTGGCAACTGTGACTCCGGTTTGGTTGGAACGAAAGTCCCCAGCCACACCAACACTTTGTGCATGAGACTGAAGTCATTAAATGACAACAGCTTTAGTCAGACAGCAGGGTAAGTCTGGTTTAACTAGCAAATCACATTTTTAGACTGTGTCCAAATTGCAGCGGACTAGAAGTTCTTAAATCTGACTCGTTGGCTTAGATTGTAGGCACACTTGCTTGCATATCTATATTTATAAAAGGGAGAATCAAAAAGTAAAGTCAAAATACAGTTAATGGCTTTATTAAATGTAACTCTGAGAAATCGAACACATCACTTTTCCACACAGTTCCCATGTAAGATGACACAGTTGGTATATCGTTCAACTAGCTTATGTATTCCCACAGAGAAGAAGGTTTTCAGCTGGTTCTAAAGCCAGGTGAGCACCGCTTCCTTTACTTGATCATTAGGGTGAATCTGCGACTGCAGAACACCTCCTTTAGTGGATTGAAGACGTGCTAATCACTCGGCACCAGATATAAAGAGGGTTATAAAGAGGATGTGGAAGACGTTCAAACTCAAGCTGTTGCACTGTCTCTACTGTCACTGCTGCTGTATAAGGACATGCATTGTCATGGTGCAGCAAGACTGTTTTTGACAGCATTCCTCTTCTTTTGCTGCAAATTGCAAGTTTAAGTATTTCACAGCAATGCACAGTAATTTGCACTGGTCACTGTTTGCCCACCTGCTTGGAAATGTGTCAGAATAGACCCTTTTATGTCCCAAAAGGACGTTAACATGATTTTCTTGGGGGCGGGTTGACTTTTGAATTTCTTCTTCATTAGAGAAGACAGATGTCTCCATTCCATGCTTTGTTTTTTTTGCTCTCCAGGTTATCACGTGATTTAAAAACTGCCTTTACATTTTGATTCTACTTTGTATTTATTTGGCCAATGCATTGATTCAAGGTGTCATTCAGTTGAAGGCTTACAATAGCTCAAGGACCCAACAAAGGCTGCTTAGTGGTAGGGCTCAAGTTCAAGTCAAGTTCATGATCAGGACTGGCCAAGGACTAGGACTAGATTGAGTCCAAATGAAAGTGAGACAGAGTCAAGATTAATATCAAGAACCATCAAAGTCTTTTTAAGGCCAAACCTTTCCTTGAACTGTCAGGTTCACCTGGGGTAGGTCGCCAACCTATTGTAGGGCTAACACGGGGATGAACAGCCAAAAGCCATTCACACTCACATTCACCCACATGGGCAATTTAGAGTAGTCAGTTAACCTAATCTGCATGTCTTTTGGCTGTAGGAGGAAACCGGTGCGCCTGGAAGAAACCCATGCAGGCATCGGGAAAAAACTAACTATTGCACCACCGTGCCACCCTTTACTTCAACTAGTTGGCTTCATTCATGTGTTCCTCCATTAATTTTCTACAAGAAGGAATTCATTCCTGTCAAACTTTGTGCAGTGTGAAAAAGAAAGGACAACACAACAACGTTACTTTTATAAAGTTAAGACCAAGACCATGTTTTGCAAAACCAATGGCCAAGACTTAGACAAGTCCAAGTACGTGTGATTACTATGACAAGCATGTAGCTTACACATTTCTTGTATATTTACTGTATATCCGTGCTATCGGGGCAGTGTTTGCTTAAAGCAGGGGTCTTGAACCTCATCCACACAGGGCCTGGCTGAAATGAAAGCCTGATATACAGTAAATATACAAGAAAATGTGTAAGCTACATGCTTGTCATAGTAATGACACAAGCATGTGTATGCAGTGACATGGATGTTTTTGACAAAAAACGTTATTACATGTTATTACTCCAGGACCAAGAACTACCTTTGCCTAACCTGCCTTCAAGAATTCACCCCAAAACATACCAGTAGATAAACTGTCAAGTCAAATTTGCCTAGGTGTGAATGAATATGTGAATAAGTGTTGGCGCTGCCATCCTGTCCAGGGTTTATTCCTGTCATGTCTGTCACAGGCTTCAGATCCAACACAACTCTAACCAGGATAAAGCAGCTAATGAAAAAAAAAAACAGTCAAATGAATGAATGAATGAGTGGTCAACACCAGCGTTCTACCATTGTGGATATCACTGTATCTCCCCCCCCCCCCCACATCACTTGTAGGCACCTGCCCAAATAATAAATGCTAATGTAATTCGGTACACTGCAGCATGTGATGTTTGATGTGGTTTCACACTGATTGAACAATGGACATAAAAGTCAAGTTGACTGGAAGGACAATTGTGAGTAAGTTTAGAATGGCTTGGTGAGCAAAATAAAAAAAAAAAGAGCTCACCTTGTTTCAGCATTTTAATGGCCACTTTCTGGCTCTTCGTAGTCCAAACGGCTTCCCATACCTCTCCGAAATGCCCTTCCCCCAGTTTCTTGATCAGCTTAAACTCTTCTCTTGGCCTCTCCCATGGCTCCATGTCAAAGAGCTCCCTCTACACACACACACACACACACACACACACACACACACACACACACACACACACACACACACACACACACATTATGCAATTGGAGATCATCTTACTTCTCTCTTACCTATGAGATCTACAAAATGACCTCAGTAATACAGAATTGTGGATGTTTATGAAACTTATGAATATATGAAGACAATTTTATGGAACACACATTTACAAAAAAGAGCTTTTCTTCACTGAGGAAATAAAACTGTAATTTCAAACAGCCATCTAACTGTGAGAAAGAAGCCACAGTTTCACAAGGACTTGTTTTAAGGTGTGGCCTTAAACCTGATACAACAATTTACATTCCCAATTCATTCATGTGAATATGCAGTGAATGTTTTCCTGCTTCTGTGTACATGTATCATCAATAAATAAATAAAAATATATGGGAAATTGAGAACTTGACACATTTCAGCTAATTCAAACGATAACTCCGAACTTTAGGACTTGAGAATTTGATTTGAATAGAAGTTGGAAAAAAAAAACCCAAACATATGATGACAGCAGCAAACAAAGCAAACGGCAAACGAGCAAACAAACTGTCCATTATGATTAAGGACATTCTATGCGATAACAATCAAGAGCGGGTTTATACTTCTAACAGGTCTAAAGCATTTGAAAAGACTTCTGACGAAAAAAAAAAAAATCTTATGAAATGATATTCAGTCAGAAAATGCTTCACTGGCTTGTCGAGGTACTCATTTCAGCTAATGATAAAAAAGTAATAAGTAATGTATACCAGTGATAATCACACGTGAAACACAACACAGTACAGCATAGCGTGACAGTGAAATTTCTGCTCTGCATTTGACCCACTCAGCAAGTGAAGCAGGGGGCAAGCGAACAGCGCAGCGCCCAGGGTACCTTGTTGGTCCTGGGCCTTGAACCCACAACCTTCCAACTGAAGTGCCAATGCCCTGACCACTAGGCTATCCTACTGTACTGAAATACTACTGTAAGTTTGATTGAAATATAGGAGCGCAATGTGGTACATGAAAACACTTGATTACAAAGAAAAGGATGATATGATGAGCCTTTTACAGGAGTGAATAGATAAGTGAATGAGTGTCTCTCTTTTGAGCTCCTCGTCCATGGCCTCAGTGTTTGTCTCTGGTTCTTCTCAGGAAGGAGAAGAGTGTAGAGCAGGGGTGGGCAATGCAAGCCATGGAGGGCCGGTGTGCGTGCAGGTTTTTTAGATGATCCTTCAGTCAACAATTAAAGACTCCTCCCACAGCTCTAAACTGCTTTATTATTGGCTGATTGAGAGGTTATCTCAAAAACCTGCACCTGCCCTCCATGGCTCGGATTGCCCACCCCTGGTGTAGAGTCACATCACATTGGTCGAGACCAACGCCAAGAAAAGGAATAGCGTGTGAAGGATATAAGATTTTGTTTTTAGGGTTGACTTGAGCATCACTGGTATAAATATATGCATTTATGTTTTAAAAGGTTTATTCAATAGATAAAGATCATCATTTACACAAAAAAACTGGGTTCCTTGGAGGCTTTTTGAATAGCTGATGTTTTCAGCTTCACAATGTTCTACTTGGTACTTGTTGATAAACAGAAACCCTCTGTTCTATAAAGAACCTTTACAGGTTCCTCCAAAAATACAAGATTGAATCTTTCTAAGTGTGAATATTTGCTGCAATAACTAAGCAATTTTGCTATGCGATTAATAATGGGAATATCTTACCTGCTGTACGCACGGCTGGTCCAGGGGGCATCCCAGGCTCCTGGGGTTGTTCTGATAGTATCTGATAAGCTCATCCAAAGTGGCAAAAGAGATCTTATCAGACACGAAGTAAGCACCGACTGAAGAACGATGGATGCGGAAATGGAAGACAGTGGTTTCGTTCCTGGCTGTGAAAAAAGTAATAAAATATCTCAGGTGAATTCAAGATGATTCCTGCAGGACTGTTTACGTTACAACACCACACCACTGTGAGAATTAAAGCGCTATTACATGACATGAAGAGATTTTGCACCTGTGATTCAAAATCTCACTATATATAGCAGATCAAAATAGAGAGTTCAGTTGATTCGGTTGATTCTCTTAAAACTAAAACAAGTTCTATGAACCTTTTCAAGCAATAACAGAATTATTCAACATTTCTTTAAAGAGATCTCCTACATTTTTTTCTCCAGTGTAAAGCATTTTGCTGTGAGGATGGTGAAGATAAATGTAGCACATACTCTGCTGCCCTCCAACATGGAAACAGAACTGCTGACTCAGTAAGTAAGAGTTGCAAGCTGACCAATAATGTGTAAGAAAATGCATAGGGAAAAATAATGCATTGGTGGGTGGGTGATATGGGAAACTCTGAGACAACTGCAGAGGTAACAACTGGGCTATTGTTCATAAGAAAAAGTGGGAACTGGAAGAAGAAGAAGAAGCAGAAGAAGAAGATGGCATAGCATCATCATTCAATAAAGCAAGTGAGAGCATGCAAGGCAGTGGTCAAAGATGGGTGGAAGATAAATATTACTGCTGTCTCACCTGAGATGGTGTATTCATCACTGTGACTTTCACTGATTCGAACAAGGAAAGATCCTGTTTTATTTTGGGGAGCCAGAAGCAGCTTCTCAGCTTTCTGTCTGTTTATGTTCCCATAGTACCATCTGACACACACACACACACACACACACACACACACACACACACACACAAACACAAACATAAATCACAAATCTAAATTAGATGAATAACAATTCTGATATGCATATTAATTTTACACATGATTTTCTATTAGTATTTATATATGTATATATTACTTTATGTAATCACAGTAATCTCCTGATGCCTAAGCAAAATATATTATGCTTCTTTTTCTTCTTCTTCTTCTTCTTCTTTTTCTTCTTCTTCTTCTTCTTCTCATATCTTGATCTAGTAGGTAGGCCTGTATTTTTTCTGTCATACTTTCCTATGGCTCTTTGGTACAAGGGAATTTCACTTTGCTTGGACCTGCACAGTTTTCAGGACAAACAAAGCCTGGGAACCATGGCACCAGAACAAGCATGGGTGAGGTCACATGTGCACTGGCTTGTTTTTGTGTGTGTGTGTGTGTGTGTGTGTGGTGTCTGATGACGTTGCATGGTTTCAGTGTAATTGTAACAGGTTTCAAGTGTGTGTTTGTCATATCAGCCAGCCAGTTACCTCTCCGCTGTATTGTTCTGCTGAAGATAACAAAGCAAACAATGCCTGCTCCTTTTATGGGGTGACTGGTCAAATGACAGGAAGGACTAGGCTGTAGGCGTGCAGTAGAAGCTGAATTTTGTTTGTTTGTTGGTGTCTTTTGCACCAGCTCTCGTGAATGGAGTTCAGTTTGATCAGGACCTAATAGAGCTCCTTGTGAGGAAAAGCTGGGCTACAACCAATGACTGCTTTTAGAGCAAGTGAACCCTGATTGACCAAATATAAAGGCATAAAAACACAGTATGATAGATAGATAGATAGATAGATAGATAGATAGATAGATAGATAGATAGATAGATAGATAGATAGATAGAT
>JAQLOM010000015.1:11012022-11026461 GCA_030068315.1 Chrysichthys thysi
GTGTGTGTGTGTGTGTGTGTGTGTGTGTGTGTGTGTGTGTGTGTGTGTGTGTGTGTGTGTGTGTGTGCGTGCACGTATGGACCTTGTTGCTGTAGTCCCTGATGTCTCGGTCAAGGCGCAGCTCTGAGGCCAGTGGTGGTTTGTGATATTTTCGGCGAAACTCCTCCGAGTGCTCTGGGTTGAATGTGGCTAGCATGGCTGCAGCAGTGGGCATGGCCTGATTCATTCGCTCCTTCAGGTTCACCGGCTGCTGCTCTTCTGAGGATGACGATGAAGTCGTGCTGAAGTCCAGCGGCACGCCGGTCCTATTTCCGTTAACCTGACTATACGACCCAGTCACTGGTCCAGCTGCTGCACCATCACTCACTGAAACCACACCCATAGACGGAGGAGTCATGCTATGGATCCCGTTGCCACTCCCACTCTCTGAGGACGAGTCATCTGCAAAGACAGATTACACAATTTAGGCCCATTTGACATATGCACTGCGCTAATGTAGAGAGTTTTGGAAAAGCAATCATTCTATGGTTAGGAGGCACAATAAAATGTGGGATGAAAATCAATGTTGAAATTGAACTCTATGGCAGTTATGGCTTCTTGCTGTCTGTTCGAGAAGTACAGCAGAAAAGCGACACTGCTGCTGCCTGTAGAGGGCACCACACAACAATGATTAATCACACTATACCATTTGGATACAGTACGTCTCTGAATGCGTGTGTATGTGCAGGTGTGTGAGAAAAAAATAATGTGTGCGCGTGTCTCGGTGGGGTGCAGAGGGTATGGCTGTATGATGCGAATTAGTTAATGAGATCTTAATACACTACTCCTGCTGCGGTTCTTCCTGCTTGGGGATACAGGCATATACAATCTAATTTCCTGACACAGTAAATACCTCCACCTGAATGCCCCGGAGACTGCATTTCGCTATATGCCTATCCCTTGTAGATTTTCAACACAGTCAGTACTGTTCGCCTTCCTTCCTTATGACCCGAGTACGCTCGTCCTGTAATTCGTCACAATTTTACAAGCATCAATCTCCTACTATCTGATGTCACCCAGAAGAAATTAGGTTCCCCGTTTATGTTTGTTTCCTTGCACGGTTTGGGTCTTCTGTCAAGACCTGGATTTCTTTATGACACTGGACATGATTTATTGTATTTGTAAAAAAAAAAATTCTGCAAACCTGTATTTATAGTTCAGTTCTTGCTCTGAAAGAATTTGCACACAAGATACATAAAAGATTCATAAACACAGCCAATTATTCTGTTGTTAACAGTGTGATACAAGTAACACTTAATAAGCTAAAAGGAAGAAAAAAAAACAAGCTCAAAGTGTACATGGCTTTATTTATTGTTCATGGAATTCAAGTCTCACATCTCACTTGCACCAGTGTCACACTGACAAAGTCAGCGTGTGTGAGAAAAGAAGAAAAAAAAAAAAGGAAAAGCAAGAGCAGCACTGGGGGCCAGTGTCACAGAGAGGGCTGTGTGGGCAGCCAAGCAGAGCTATAGAGAGATGGAGGATGGGTTAAGGTGCAGGACAGGGTGAGAAAAGAAAAGCAGAATGTACGGAGAAAGTGGGGGATACAGGTCAGAGACTGTGCGTGTGGGGGGGTGGAGGGGTTGAAGTTCAAGACTTATGGAGTGAGATACAGAGAGAAAGGACCAGAAAAGACAAAGCGAAGCTAATGCAGAATAAGATGTATAAAAAGTAAACAAAAACAAGAACTAGGAGTAGAGATTCCATGGTGGGTGAGGCGGGAGATAAAGAAAAGTCTAGAAAAGAGGAGAGTAGGGGATACACACACACACAGGGTAGGGATAAGTGTGGCAAAGGCAATTGTCTATTTATTAGACTGTAAAGAGTAGCCGTGCGTAGAGAGGAAGGCCAGCCAAATGCCTGCCAGCTCTAACCCAACTGCTTCTTTTTTATCACAGACATAGACAGACACGCACACACAAAACAAACCGTCTCAGTCACTCTCTCCCTGGCTCTGACTCACTGGCATGTCTTAAGAGAGTGTTTTAATGACAGCTGTGACAGCCTGCTATCTAATGTATATAATGTGTGTTTGTCGCAACATCTTCACTGCCGGGACTTTCTGCGTCCGTCACTGGGGCTCTGATTTACTGAAAACACCATTTTCGTCATCTTCCATCACTTTGCCTCTGCCCATTTCTCTCAGTCAGCCTCTGAAGTACAGACATGTCAGTTAAAATGCCGCTTTTATTTTTTGGCAAATGTTCACTGACTTTAATAAGTGTGCATGTGAATGCAACATGTTGGAAATGTGTCAATAAATGTAAATCACTGCACAAAGAATAAAAAAGGTTTTAATGAAGGCTGTTGCGTTAATGTACAGAATGAGATTTGTTCCGTTCTCCCAGATGTGTTTACACTGTGTAGTACACTCTGCTCATTAACAAAAGCTCAATATCTACGTCCTCAAATCTTATACATTCTGATCACACATTAAAAATATTCTTACCATGCGCTAATTTAATGTAATGATTAGTCCAGGCTTGAGGAGTTCATGTGGTACATGTCCAAGCCCTGTGCTTCAACAGCTCCTGTTTGTTAATGATTCTATCTGCATTGACGCTAGCAGACGATGACAGAACGGCTTAACAAGGCGGAATAACAGCGCCGCTGAAATCATTTTATCCAAATACTGCAGTCATTTTGTGCACTGTAGACTTGTGTGGGTGTGAGAGTATGACTGCAGGGCAAAAAGCATACACATGTAAACTAGAAATTATTTTTTTTCCTTTCTTTTAAGTCTTTTCAGTGATTTGAATAATTTCAGTCTATTTAGTTTCATGATTAGCTCACCAAACCACTGAGGTTCATGGTTTGCCTAAATGTGCCACCTGATCATGTCACCATTTAAGGCTGACAAACAGGTAAAACATATAAAAAAAAAAAGGTAATGCCAGGATCAGACTACACAATGTTTTTTGGCCTTTAGGTCACTATGACATTGCGCAAATCAATTCTTGCCATATCTTGGTTGGGCAACTGCCAACACTACAAGTTTGAGCCTGACCAATCATCATTCACAACCTTGCACGTTGACGGAGTGGAGGTTCAAGAAACGGACAATCATGGCTACAGAAGGTACCTTAAGCAACACGGTGTATCAGATGTCTAATTAGGTGAGAAAATATGAAAAAATCTGACTTTTTTCATCATGGTGTCCCAGATGGCACATAGATGGTCTTCAAGTATGTCACACTACAAATCCTGTTTGTCCTTCCTGTCAAAACTGCATGAAAATTAGGATGAATTTGTGCAGTCTGATGCTTGTACAACTCCACTCACTGACTCTACTGATCCATAGAGACAGTGGATCTCCATATTGGCTGAGAGGATCCCCTGTCCCAAGGGCCCAGATCAGATAAACTCATGTAAAAATCCATTTGATAGTCATGATGGTATAAGGTATAAAATATGGAAAGTGGTGGTTTTTTTGTGCAATTCCAGTACAATAAATTTGTGGTTTGTAATTTTGAAGCCTGTCGATAGCAACTTAATAGAAGTAATGAAATTCATTCATCTAAAAAAAAAAAAAAAAAATCAATCATTCACAAAAAAAACCCATCTCCCTAAAAAAGATGAGTGTTGCGAGGCCAATCGTTAGTAAAATTGTGCGGAGCAGGAAAGTAAGCCAGTAAGAACTGGAACTGAACACAAGACGCACATCATTAATCCAGTACTTCAGGTTTAATTGACTTTTTTTTTTAAAGACAGGTTTAATATTACTGCATTACAATCATCACTGTTTGTTTGCACACACATTTGCTGTGGATGATTTTCAGATGAGCTGCAGTACACTGTGTAGGCAAGTCATTCATGTTATACCCTAGGTAGTACACATAAGTATCGATAATAGCTACAAAAGTAACCAGCACAAAAGTAATAGAATCAAGGACCTATTTTCAAATACGTCATTTCCTACGGCAGTACACCACTACACAACACAGGCTCCGACCACGGAGTGATCATTTTTCAACTGCTAATGCAACATCTAGGTAAGTCATTTATCCATTAATTTTCCATGCCACTTTATCCTGTTAAGGGTCATGGAGGAAAGCTGGAGCGAATTCCAGCTGGCTTCGGGCAAGAGGTGGGATACACCCTCAGCAGGTCACAAATCTACCCCAGGGCCAATCCAGTTGAACAAACAGTTTCAGCTTTACTCCCACATGCTCAGGTGCTATCAGGCACTAGCTGCAAACAGAAATGAATAGCTACACCAGCTGAACAAGTAGCTACACTGCAATGATTGAACAATTTAACAGCAACAATATTTATTGATCTGTAAACGTTATTACCTCCACCAAGGAGGTTATTTTTCAGTTTTGGTTGTCTGCCTGTAAACAGGATTGCACAAAACCTATTGATCGGATTTCCATGAAACTTGGAAGGGTGTTGCCTTGGCCACGGAAGAACCCATTCAATTCTGGAGCGGATCTGAGTCACTGTGAGAATCCAAGAATTTATTTTCGCTTTCACCAACACTGCTAGATATGGTGTTTATGATCAACAATGCCATACATTTTAGTATCCAATAGATGGCAGGAAAGTTCAATAGTGATGAAACAGAGAGGGTATGCACTGATGTCACTTTCCTAGTAGAACACACCCCCCTCAGCTGGACTGAGTGGCAAATGGCTGCCCTTAGTAGGAGAAACTGTGAAAATGGGAGTAAAACAAACCGTTACTGAAGTTTCACCCTATGTTGGAGTGTGGGCATTCATCTGCTACAGACCTAGCGAGGCATTTGTTTTTGCTGTTGATTAGCGGGGTAAATGACAAAAAGCACGTACGTAGGTAGATTGGCATAGCCACCATTTATCCAGAAATATAAAAGTAGTATGGGTGCAGTTTTGCAGATCACAGAAAAGTAGAATATTGTCCTTGGCAGAGGTCTGACAATTTTTTAGATAGTGTTCAAGTACATATACAGTCAGTACCATCACCAAAATGAGTAACCTACTTCATACTAATCAATCAGGGGCTGCCCAGAACATTTATTTAGCTCTGTTTGTGTTTGCCTGGTTTACACAGTGGACAAAGCATAGCTGTGTGTTCATATATTTACAATGCTCATCCATTATTAATGTTAGCTAGTACATTAGCTAGCTAAATTATATACCATGGATTGTACAGGATTGCAGTGGAGAGCGGGATTTGTTCCTCTGTGTAGCTGAATGTTTGTTTGTTTTTTAACCGCATTTGGTCAAAGACTGATAAATGTCTAATCATCAAGAACAATATACTGGGTGTTTTCACTCACTTAGCATTGCCTGTAAACATTTTTTCCTCACCCAGCCAAGTTTCAGTACTGCGCTCTTAAATTGTCTTACCAGGTTACATGTATTGTAGGAAGACACTCGTCTTGATGATGACGCAGTACGCTTTGCAGTCTGCCGTTATTTGATCGACATCGTTATTCATAAAACACAGCCAAACTACTGTCATTTTGTGTCTTCTGTTCAGTGGCACAACAGTATACAATAGAGGACAATACCTGATTATTATAGCCCTGAATTAGGGTTACACTGCCTGTTTTAATCACAGAAGCTCTCTTTCATTGAACTCATTAACTGGCTGAAAAAAAAAATCTCAGGACTAGATTTAAAAAAAAAAAAAAAAACAAGAAAGAAAAGAAAAAACACCTCAGGAAAAGAAGCACTGAAGGACGGATCTGCTTGGTGCAATTTCAGCTTTTGTATGTGGGCGTGTGCAAATGTTAGCGTACCGTGGAGCAGGATTTGGTACACATAACTCATGTAGGTGACCTCCAAATCAGCCGAGTCCTCTGATGGAACAATGCCAATACTGTCAATCATTCAGTGCTTCTGCTGCATCGTTGCACAAGAAAGGAGCACTTATCGCACACATGCTCTCTCTCCCTCTCTCCCCAAGTCTTTATTCCCCTCCTGGAATGCAGCTTCTCTCTCTCCCCCTCCTCCCCTTCCATCCCTCTACCTTCATTTGGCCACACAAAAGAGACCCACCCCATCATCCCTCCTCTGTTCCTTTCTTCCATCTTAATCCAAAAAAAATAAAAGCACTCCCGTGTCCGTATTGTTATATTGACAATGTTTACACACATGTACAGGGGACGGGGATTCAACATCAGCAAGGGTTAAGATACATGTGGATATTTAATACTGGACAAAGGGTCAAGCCCAGTGTTTCTTTGCATATACCGAATAACTGGGGTAACAAAATGTATTTCACAGCACATAACATGACTGTGATTTTGAGATAGTCAGTGAGAGAGCGAGCATAAGGACGAGAGAGAGAGGGAGGGAGGGAGAGAGAGGGAGAGAGAGGGAGAGAGAGCTGACGGTGCAATTTGGCTGCTCTGACTGTCGCTCTGATTCATAGAGTCTTTACTGCATTAGGGGCAGGACAAAAAAAACAGAAGGGTGTGTGTTTAAGAAGCACAAGGACACACACATGACCAAACAATCCCGCTCACACTCCCACATGCCGCTTGATTGAGTCTAGTAGGATGTTGTCAGGTTGTGCGGTTGGTCCACAGCCAGTCAATCAATGCATTACCCATAATTCAGTGTGAGGGGCAGACAGCTGAATACTGCATCAGCCACCAGCTGCCGACACAACAAACACGCAATTTTGTTTCCCACTAGAACAAATCAAACAAAACTAAATGCTCCTGCTTCAGATTCAGATCAGAGGAGCACCTCTAATTTCAGCCATGTGCTTTCAGTTAACCGGACAGTAAATCACAACATGCTCATTAAATCACTGAACTCTGCTTTATTCTGATTAGATAAAAGACATATACAGTGGTAATTTATTCCGATGCTATTCAGAATAACAACGCTTTAAGTCAAGAATGAACTATATATCAAATGGTCATGCTGTCTAAACTCATTTAATCGATATGATTTAATCTGGAACAGCGATTGTGTATAATACTGTAAGCGGCATAAATCAATGGTTTCATTGTAGTCTGGTCAGAGTACATTGATTGAAACTAACCGTACAGAATAAAGCCAAGTATTAATTAAGGGAATTGTTTCTTTAACATAGCTACGGGACAATAAATTAACGTCCACGATGCCACGTACAGAAACTAGACAGCAGTTTCTCAATGTGTGCATGCATGCGGGTGTGTGTGTGCGCGCACAGAAATCTCGATTCAAACGATTCGGTTCAACACTAGCGCAAAGAAGATATGAAACTATTGAGCTAAAAATACTGTGTAAACATGTGGGCCTTTGCAAGCATACAGATTGTAGATCACCGAGTATGTTAACCCTTTCATGCATAAACCAATTAAAAATTACGTCCAATTTCTTTAGATATTTTATTACTTTGTCAAATTACCACATATTAAAATGTAAATGAATTGTATATCAGGATAATTAGAATATCGTGATTAAAAATGTTAAATCATTATACCTGAAAAAATAAATGAATGAATGAAATTAAAAAAAAAACAAACCTTCCAATGCATAAATAAATAAATATATTTAAATATTTTAAATCTGAATGTTAAACATTTTTAGTGATGGCTGTCCTGTTGACAGGAAATATGATCTTTTATAACCATAACCAACAAAATATAGCATTGTTATAATAAAAAAAAAGTAAGCTTTTTAGAACTGCTGTGCGCTGCAGCTGATTTGATAGGTTCAAAAATCATTTTGACTAAAAAAGTCAAATCCTTAACTGGAGTCTGGCAAAAAAAATAAATAAATTTAAAAAAAAAATTTTCTTTAAGGTGGGGTTTTGTATAGAAAATCTGTAAAGATATCAGAGGCACGCTGCATTCAGGATAACAAAGAACAAGCAAGAGCAGTTACAACCTGGATATTGATTTATGTTAAATTACATTAAAAGGATTTATATCGTAGATTTTTCTATTTTTTGAAAAGACTATCCATATGTGTGTGTATGACAGGAAGAAAAAGGCTCCCACAAGAGAACACAGATCATTTCACACACCTATTTATATACAGAACCAGGCAAATATTTAAAACATAAATGCATATTAGGGTTGTTCCCCCCCACATTTTAGAATAAAGTTAAAGGTGCACTATGTAGAATCTACTGGTATCTAGAATGTGCTAAATGTGCATCTGCATTTGCAACCAGTTGAAAGCCCCACTCTCACCCCTCCCTTTTCAGGAACGTATTAGATAGAACATACGGTGGCCATACAGAGTGCTCCCAAAATGTCTTCTATCCAACACTGCATCGAGTAGCCAGTAAAATGATGTTGCTTTAAAAAGATATTTAGAAATGGTATTTACTGTAGTTATTTAAGCTGTAAAGCTATAGGTCATAACTTCTATGTAAGATGAAGTTCTGCATCGTTTTATTGCAAATGAATATTATTGTTACTTGTTCTGCGTTGTGTCCGCATTTTACTGCTAACATTAGCAGGAATGATTTGGGGATTTTTTTTCTCCGTTTGAAGAGTCAAATGTTGGACAGATCACCATGTAATGTTACCGAGGTTAGAGGGAAAGGTGGTGGAGAGGTTGTGGCCAGGCAAACAAAAAGAAGAAGGTTAAGCGAGGATAAGTAATGGCAGTGCAGGTGATTTATACACTAATGTAGTTACAGGTAATGATACACTAATGAATACATATTTATTCATAAATGATTCCATTTTTCTAATAACTCCCTCTACATATTCTTATACAGGGAGTCCTCGATTTACGGCGGAATTCCGCTCCTACGGCTCAACGTAAACACGATTTTCGCCATTAGTTGGAACTCACACACTGTACAGCACTGTATAATGTTAAAACAGCCTAAAAGCACCCAGATCTCCAATTAGGTAACGATAAAAAAAGAAAAACAAATCAGGCTGATTGGGTGATGTGGCGAAGGACTCAGTTATGATTGGTCCATACGTTTGTGCTCAGGGTCCATATGAACTCTGTCAGGTTTGGTTGAGAGGTTGATCCTGAGTGCCGCATTCATTTAAATATCAACATAGAAAGTAAACAAAGCCTCTTTCTAAGACTTTTTAATAAATTTATGGGAGATGGCGACCGATGTAACCACAAAAATGCCGTAGGTCGATGATGCCGTAAACCGAGGACTCCCTGTATATCCTATGCAATGGACCTTTAAAGACTTGGAACTATGAAATGTATAAAAATATATGGAAATATGCAGTGATCAAAAACATGTCCACAAATTAAATCTTTCTTATATTCTAGCCAGCTTTCTAACGTTCTTTAACTGAATGAAAATTTTCTTAAATAATGATTTAAAAAAAATATGTTCAACTTCACAAAAAAAAATCAACTGCACAAAGAGCTTAGAACAGTTGATTTTTTTCATTCCAATTTGAAGGAAAGAGCAAGCAAGAACTTCAGCAGTCTGAATGACAAAAACAAATCATGACATCATAAAGGCAGGTTATGAATCAAATTTGTTTCTTACTTTCATATACATCTTGCCTAATATTTACTATTCATTAGCAGCATGATGATTAAATAGCAAATTAGACATTTATTATTAGCATGTGATATTTTTCAATAAAAGCTGCACAGTAGTGTATTGATCCTAAATGCAGTTTTGCTGAAACATCTCATTTAAACACCAGACAGCAGACAACTCATCCAACATGGCTGCATCGTGGCTGTCTAGTTTAAAAGCAAAAAAAAAAAAAAAAAAAAAAACACCGCCAGATTTTCTTGCTATGTGAAATAAAACCTAAAATAAGAAAACATACACACTTAATCAGGATCATCTAAATTTTTCTCTATTATAGATTTAGTCAATACAAACAGATGCAATGTAAAATGGTTAGAAATATGGACACACACAAAATAAACATGTAGCCTATATTATGGAGGTCTTGTGACTTCTACATGGGGTGAATGGGGTCATGCGATTCTGTCTCTGATACAAACAGGTAACATAACTCTCATAACATAGCTCTCACTTTCCCACCCACCCACGAGTGTGCAAGAACACACACACACACAGTCTAACAGCAGCACCCCAAGTGACTGCTGGGCACTTATATATGTATATATGCATGACCGCACTGTCCATGCCTGCTTGAGCAAATAAAATGTGAATGTAAGTATGCATGCCCTGTGCAGAACATATTACTCCAGTGCATGTTGTGTATGCAGGGAATTTGAGTGCAATTATGTCTGTATGTATTATGTATGTTATGGTAAACTTCCTGCAGTGTGTGGACCAACAACTGAAGCTCAGGGTCAACTGGGACTGAAAACAGCAGCACTGCAGTGAAAGCTACTACTACAGGCCATTTTACACTTTCTAAACAAAGGTTGCGTTATATGTACATAAAGCAGCTCAGCCTACACACACACGCGCACATACATATACACATGTGCAAAATTATTTCTAGAAACTTCCTTGTAGCTGCCATGGTAGCCCAGTTGATTAAGATACCTCACAGAAATACTTTGACCCCCTGGAAGTCTGCAACATCAGTGGCCATACAACAGGGATTTTTTCCAACAATCTGCTTGACAGTCCGAGGGCCCAGCTCGACCTGAGCGGGATGCTGTTGATTCCTTACCTTTGCTTTTGAATTGTACAGTCACTCTGTTGACTGTGGCAAGAGGAATCCCAAGGATTTGTGCAATCATATTCTGGCTAAATCCGCCTTCAATCTGACCCACAATGTGCCCTCTTTAAAAATCAGACAACTCAGACACAACATAATGAGGCCTGTCTATTTACTTTTGAGATGTCCGTGTATATGTACCAAAATGATTGAAATTCCATAAGGAATATTTTAAAATAAATGCAAAACCATACTTTTTATGTTGCCCTGAGCCAGTTGGACCTCTGATCTTGCCTTTAGCAATGCCTAGTCTTTTTACTAATTTGTAAGCCAGAAATACCCTTAAAAGATACTTCAAACAGGGAGGAACTTTTTGAGGAAACATTATTTCAGACATTTGACCTGGCTGTGAACCCTGTTTAGATCAATTCCACAATCTAATCATTTCATCGGCTGTATCTTTGCGGCACCTGTACCTCAGAAGCCATAAGAGCTACAACTTGCTTTGTCCCACTGGTGGATAAAGGAGGCTTCGTACAGAGAAAAGCACCTGACAACCACTGTGAAATATGGAGGTGGATCACCGATACTTTGGGCCAGTTTTGTTGCTGGAGCTATAGAGGCTCTTTTTTTGAAGACTGATGGTATCAGGAATTGTGCCAAGTACAAGGATATTTCAACTGGTTGCCTCTGCCAGGAGATTCAGATCATCAAGGTATCGTTTAATTAATATCAAACCTCTATAATAGACCAATTAAAAACAATGAAGCAAAAAAGGTTATAATGTCAGCAATGGAAAAATGATTTTTAACAGTACCCCAGGGGGAGACACTGAACAAACCATTGTGCACCCTGGAGTCGGTGTTCTCAGACTTGGTGCAGAACAGGCTAAATGAGAGACTAATGAAAGGCTAATATCTCGTATCTTGGGTTTTCTGTATCAGGTTTGTGCATCAGTTAAATACAGGCTACAGGGACAGCACCAATGGTGAAATGTCAGCCTGTAGATGAGGCAAGCAGATTAGTTACTTTATGAGATTTTTGTGAAATTAGGTGTGCACCTGTACTGCCTACACTTACGTTTTTAAAGAGAAAACAGTTTAATCAACTATTTTTATGACTTTATTGCAGTGCCATGTGAAAAAAAATTCATAACAGCAACAGGAGCAAACATCCTTTAAACCCTCTAGATGTGCCGGAGGATGTGTTGATGCTATAACCGCAGAGTAACACAGACTTCTTTCTACCATAAACTGTCATCTGAGCCAGAACACACAACCTCAGATGTAGATGCACTTTGTGTGTGCGTGTGTGTGTGCATGCATGTGCATATGATTTTGAGATTCGTTATACTGATGTATAATTACACGGATTCATTTACAAACACTAGCCCCTGAAAAACTGTTCCATTATTAACCTAAACAAAGTGTTGAGTTTTCTCGATACAGGAATTCGTATCAACATTCTTGTAATACTATACAGCAAACGCAGCAAATACAGTATAGACACAGGAAAAGAAACAGACACAATAATGCTGAAGTACTCCTTTAAGCTCTAGCAGCTTTGTTACATTCCACTGTGCCATCCTTGGCCTTCCTACATGGACATTATTAGTCACCGCAGGCACTCACAGCCAATCTCTGTGTATGGGGGTGCGCTGATGAAAATGAGCTAGGGGTAGACTCAAGTGTGTGCGTGTGTGCGCACAAGCAAGGATGACGGAGTGTGTGTTGGAGGGTAGTTAGCGTTGCCCCTGTCGTTTTTCATTTGCCACTACTACATTCTGACAACTTGAAGGTTTTTTTCTGGCCTCTGTGGAGCTGAACCAAGCACAAGCAGTGATAGATGCTAATTCCTATACTCCCACTACCTTTAGTTGTTCCACAGGGGGAGGGAGAAGGAATGAGTGAGTGTGTGTGTGTGCATGTGTGTGTGTGTGTGTGTGTGTGTGTGTGTGTAGGGCAGCGAAGATTCTCCACCGAGCTGGACAACCCTGCATCATCCTGCTAAAATGCAGCACTGGGCTGAACCTGGCATCTGCTTTCAGCAGCACAAAACTGGCAAAGGAGTAGAAAAAAAAATTCAAAACTGTTCGCTACAAACTTGGGAAATGAACATGGGTTTCTGTACTGCAACTTTTAATGACAAATATCTAAAGGCGTTTTAGACTCTTGGGTGTCTATATACAACACTGGTTTTGTAGACTTCTTGGTTTTCAGTTCTTGCAGAAAACTACGAGATTAGCAACTAGTGGTCTTTTCATACTGTCTGCATGGAAACCTGTTTGAGCACATCAAAAATGATGTTCAAGATGACGAGACTTGTGGACTTTTCAAACTCCAGTTTATCCCAATCCTCATGCTCACAACATAACATGACAGAAATCCATAAATCTGTGGTGAAGCTTTTTAGAAAAATCACAATTCATCATGACAACAAAATCATTACATCATCCAGCTTGACTACAAAGGACTTCATCTTTCTCAATATTCAAATAGTAAAAAGTAGAGCAAGAAATTCTTTCTTCCTTTCTCCTATATAATCTCCTCTGTACCCTCCCTGATCTCAGGACCACTGCAGGTTGTTTAAAAAAAAAAAGGAATTTTAGAGAAATCATCAGTGTCTTCAGCTTTTTCATTCTGAAGTCTTATAAAAGTCCTTCCCTTTGTGCTGGTCAGTACAGCTGAGGAGCTGACAGACATTTTGGATGAATAACTGTGTAAATTCTTTATTTATATAAAGTGTTAAAAGATATGATCTCCACTCAGATGAAGGAAGGGTTTGAGAGCATGTGTCTAATCACAAGACCCAGAACATGGTTGCTTCGGGGCAACACTCGAAATCAATTTTATATCATGGACTGCACAAGTTGGTTACTTTTACAGTTGCCGTGGGCAGTCTAAGAGTTTGTCCATGTGAGTGCTCCTGCCATTCATTGTAGCAAATATGCACATGAAAAGAAAAGGAAGGGAGAACAGGGGCTGGTGAGATAGGTGCTCCAAAAGGCAGCTTTAAAATCCTGTAGAAGCATTATGCATGTGGAGCAGCCAGACTGAAAGGTGGGTAGTGGTTCTACTGGTAACAGGATGTGAGTAGACAGAGTGCTGTCTGACCTCCCCCCCATCCCCTTTAACCCAATTCCCTCTGTGTGTGTATGAGCAAGAGGGAAAAAGACAGAGACACACACAGAAAGCCCTGTTTTTAGAACAAATGCACTGAACACACACATTTCTACAATTAAAGCTCTTATCTTGAACAAAAAATTCAGTGACCACACTTCAAATGGAAACCATGTCAAATGATTCAAAATACACCAATAACACTGAACTATATTAACTCCGTTTGCTCAGTTTGTGCTCGATATCACCAGAAACAGCTCCCGCACCTCTCTGTGTAATGGAGAGATGGGCAGACGGAGACGATAGAGAAAGTAAGAGTCACAAATCTGAGCACACAAAGCCAAGAGTCTAGTAGGATCAAATTCGGTCCACATCAAAATTCCTAACAGTCCAAATATAAACCAGAGTGAAAGTTTTGTTTCAGAATTGATCCAACGACAAGCGGCAAGTGTTCAAAGAAATAGTCTGATAAAGTCCCGTTAAGAAAGTCTCCCAGAGACGAACTGAGAATGCAAATCGGTGTGTGTGGGTTTAGTCAGTGATCTTACCAGCAGGAGGTATGATGCTTGAATTTGAAGCACATCTGTATTATACTTGAATGCGCAAAAAAAAAACCCATCATATGCAAAAAAAAATAAAAATGCATATTCAGTTCAATTTTTATTTGTATAGCGCTTTTAACAGAACATTGACACAAAGCAGCTTTACAATAAATAATGTACAATTAAAGACTTATTAATCAATAAACATATCCATATGTGCACAC
This sequence comes from Chrysichthys thysi, assembly GCA_030068315.1. NCBI lineage: Eukaryota > Metazoa > Chordata > Actinopteri > Siluriformes > Claroteidae > Chrysichthys > Chrysichthys thysi. Next base: position 11,026,457 of record JAQLOM010000015.1, read on the forward strand.
ATTAT
>JAQLOM010000015.1:11028681-11039622 GCA_030068315.1 Chrysichthys thysi
GTGTGTGTGTGTGTGTGTGTGTGTGTGTGTGTGTGTGTGTGTGTGTGTGTGTGTGTGTGTGTGTGTGTGCGTGTGTACACTCATATGTGGGGTGCACACGCACAGGTAAGTTGCCTGGCAGTGGGCCAGAAATGCCAAGTCCCCTGGGAGATGGAGGGGGCGGAGGAGAGTGCAGAGAGATGCCAGGCAGCATACAGAATGAGTGTGCGATGGAGACAGTTGGGGATGAGGAATGGGGGTGGAGCACAACACTATACATTCCTTAATGGAGAGAAGGATTGAAAAGGATGGTGGTGGGGGTGTGGGGGAAGGGGAGGAGAGCCACGAGTTAAAGCCACAAGGGTGTGGAGAAAGGGAATAACAAGGAACAAGGGAGCGAGACAGACACGGGGAGAGAGAGAGAGAGGGGCAGTGAAACACTAGCGGGTGGGGAGAGGCAGATGCAATAAAACCTCACTGGAAGAGAGACCGAGAGAGCAAAAGACAGAGAGAAAGAAAGAATGGTGAGCAAACAGAATATTGGAAGTGTAATAAAAAGTATTTCAGAGTTAAAAGTATTTCTCGGTGTGTTTTACGGTGGCTGAACATCCAACACCCCACCACAGACAAACACAGTAGGTTATAGGCATTAAGGGAAAAGAGGGAGAACTACCAGAGGATAAAACATATGCCCATTTTCCACTGACAAGGTACAGGTATTGGATATGCCACTTTAGGGAACCTAGAGTCCCACTTTTAAGATTTAAGCTCTGAACCATTGTGTATTCAGATTCGTCAATAACGCAGGCCATAAAAGCGATAACTGCTGTGGAGGTTTCACTTCTGATTGAGAATAGATTTTACCATGCAACATAAAGTCCTTCAGCACCTAAACACAATACAAGCCTATTGGAATTTAGTTTCTTTTTTCAGTGCAGAAACTGAACCTTTGCAGTGGAAAAGTATGACGCAGGTCTGAAACATGCACCATGAAATAGTTCTCGCTAGCTTGAAAAAATGCCACACATACAAAACTGGCAAAAGAGGGGGAGCTCCCGGGCCCCACACTGACCATCTTAGTCAGTCAGGTGACCTGTATTAAGAAAAGCTGTTCCGTTACACAGACCCAGGGAGCTGTATTACTGACAAATGAATGCCTGAAGGTCCCCCACACCTACATACACAGACAGCCTCAGCAGGAGGCTGATGAAGGTTGATTGTGAGGAGGAGGGAGGGTAAGGTTACCTGCAGTCTAGGCTTTTTAAGAGAGTGACTCATCAAGAACCTATTCTGAGATGCCACCCCCTTCTTTTTTCTCACTCTGCATCTCTACCAATCCACTGAGACCCCTGGAAAACTTCTCAATAGCGCAAAGACTAGATGTAGAACGGTATGGGGGGAAAAAAACAATGATGTGATTTTCAGAACGTGGATATCGGAATATCATTATTTGCGGTGGTCACGGTATCATGGTATTGTTTTACCAGATTTACAAAGAGGAAAACGCGTTGTTGCAGCGAACAATGAAATACTCTGGCAAGAACACTAGAATAGTTTTCTACTTTTCTGCTTCAAAAGATTACTTACTAGCCTTTGGTAAAAGACTAAAAACAATAATATTGCTTTCGCTGATTTCTGTCACATCAAATGGTAAGCTTCCCACCCACTGCGTAAACCGAAACAATTAAGGAACCCCCTTTTGTCAACTATAATTTATCAGTTCCCACCCAGACACTGCATTTCTCTTAAATTATTACATGTTTTACCAGCCAGGCCATCAAACATCCTGTATAGTAAATTAAGGTGGTCACCCCAGAGGCAATGTGAAGGTGCCAAAGAGATTTGATTTGAATAATAGGCAAAAAAAAAAAAAAAAAACATTATAGAAGGCTTTTAACATGCAATTCTCTGTTGTTTTTTTATTTCTTTGGCTTCAAAAGTACTATTTTTGACACCAAGTCCACAGCCAATCACTGGCTAGTGCAGTGTAAGCTGCATGTCAGAATCCCGCAGCTACAAGATCGACCGCCAAGGGAAAACTGCTTGAAGAAAACTCACTACCAAGTGTTCCTTCTACAGCACAAGGAACACTTACTGTTTCAATCATCCATGTGCCAGATGTAGCAGGTGGCGGCTGAGCACAAGCCGCCGTGTGGCAGCTGTAAATGTATTTCAGTGTACTTTGTGTGTGTGTGTGAGTGTGTGTGTGTGTGAGAGAGAGACAGAGAGAAATGCAGATACTATGCTAGCACTCAGTGCCACCATATGATGGGTCTGCCAATCATTTCTGGGTCTTAAAGCTGCTTAACCCTATCTTAACCCATCTGTCTGTCACTCACACACAATATCTCTCTCTCTCCACGACACTGGAAAATAAGCAAATAATGGCTTTACTGCAATCCAGACTTATTAGACTGACTTATCATCTAGACTGCAATTAAGAGTTAATTTGAAGTATTCTTACCTTTTTTAAAACCTTGTTCACTCTGCAATAACATTCTGTAACAACCCCATAAATCTTTCAAAATTGTGAGATATTTAGTAACAGTATTTCAAAACACCACATATCAATTTAAACAATTAAAAAAATGTATTACTAACCACTCAAATATGTCGACATGGCCTAAATTTGTTGAACTGATTCTGGTTTCTAATGCGCACCTACAGTAAATGCATTGCCAGGCAGGTCTTACCCAGTAGTGACGATTGTGTCTCAAGACCGTTAATGGGACACCAATTCAGTATTTTAGCTCATAATGGCTACCAAATAAATTATTATAGATCAACAAACCTTTTTGCATGACTATCCCTTTAGGTCATGTACCATAAATCCTATTTTCAGTTATGTTTCTGTAACTGTAGGTTTCACAGATAGAGCTAGGCAGTGTGGCCACTCACGCTGCTCTCTGCACGACTCGACACCCTGCCGACCTTCACTAAGCACAACCTGGTGGTTAGGGGTCTCCGGCAGCATGCCTAGGAGAACCAAGGTCCTGAAGAACACCACCATTATCATCATCTTCATCATGACCCAAGAAAAGAAAGAGAAAAAAAAAATCAAAGTGAATATCTAAAATGACACTTTCGGCTAGACTAATCTACTGCATCTGTATAGGGATGAGTGTCTGGAAGGCAGTGGACTGGGATAGGATTTCACAACAGCCATCAGAAATGAGTACCGCACCACCTTTACGACCTAATCCTCGAGTACTAGGCGACCATCAATGATCCAAACTCATTTCTCTGGTCGAGTCAAAGTTAGTCATATACTCCGAAACTCCTGCAAGCATTAAAAAATTCATTAAAAAAAAAACATCAATTTTATTTAACAACCTAAAATGGTCACCAAAAATTTAAACCCATCACAAACCCTACATGCCAGGCTTTTCTGCATAGTCCTCTTTCATACTATTCCATTCCACCCTCAACACTAATTTAAATTTGATCCAATTTTTGTTCCCCATAAAAGATTCAGCAGAAAGGTATCTCAATCTGGGTCACTGACATTCTGCCTGTGCTCCACTCGAAAGAATGTCATTAGGTTTTTCATTATGTTTAATATTCAACCTCCTTCTCTCTTATTACAGACACATGGATGTAGACACACCAAAAGCTAGACATGGGCCACAGTCAGAACGAGATTAATTCTTTTTATTAAATATCGTTTTACTCTTCTCCCGCGTGCACTTGTTCCCTCTCTCTCTTTCTCTCTCTCTCTCCTATTCATGTCTAAAATGCACACAATACTTTACTGATCTTCTTCAGCCATTCTCTAGCCAGTTTCATACAGTCCACCGTTTCTTCCTCTTTCTTATCCCCATCGTCCTCGCTTTTTCTCTGTATAGCTTAGTAGAGTGATGCATTGGATCTGTAATGGTGCATTCTGTTTCACTCCCCCTTCATGGCCTTGAGAGAGGCTCTATGCCTCCCCTCCTCCCTCCCGCTGTCTCTCTCATGCCTGCAGACAATGCTCAAAGACAACCATATATCCTCTTCATTTTTACTGCTCTTTTTCCCCCCAAGGAAAATAAGAAAATACTGGACATTTTCAAAAATAGTCTTTCCAAAATGGCGCTTCTATACTGTTGAACAGAGGTGCACTTGAACTCGGCAGGCCCTGCGGTGTACTTTGCCGAGCACGGACTCAATATTTTTATCCGGTGGGTAGAAAGGAAGCTAACTTGCAGATGCTTACATTAAAGTGCTAAGTCCAAAGGTTACAAAGTCATCCAGAAACAATCAGGCAGTATAGAATATACCTCCAAGCATAATAAGACACCACACGATGTTGCGTGGGTGGCACTTATATGGTGGGTGACTTCACACACTTAGGAGAAAGCATGTGCTAGCCTTCACACTCTACTGGTGACAGACCAACAGTAATAAGAAGTGGCTGAATAAAAAGAAACTTAGAAGTAAAAAGAAAAAAAAATTAATTAAATCTATAGCCTGGAATGGCAGAATGTAAAAAAAAATAAAAATAAAATAAAATGCTGCAGGTTTTTCAACCTACTCTCCATCTACTGCATCTGTAACATATGTGATGTTACCACAGAAGGGTGGCACTGTTCTCTGAACTAAGAAAAAAAAAACCCTGCTGACACAAACCGTATGAGGGAAGAGTGTGAATATTCACTTGTGCGAAACCAGTACTACAAACGTTACAGGGAAAAGTAAAGGTTCCTTTGATGAGAGAACAAAGCTGTTTTTAAGAAATGGATACTTAGCTGCTTAGAATTTTCACAAAGACAGCATTTACACTGGATTGGATTGGATTAAATTAGGATCCGTGCAAATCTTATGCAGATTTAAAGTATCATTTTCTCCTCCGACTGCACAATTCACGAACGTGTCTGATTTATATAAATGTCTTTATTAAACATAAACGTACAAATATATACATGTTTAGAGACTGCCTTAGCAACTGCCTTTAGACTTTTAATGCAAGACCTTTTTTCTTTCTAAGTGTACACATTTTCTGTTTTTGTTACTGGCTGTAACCAATTCTGAATAATTGCTTGCCAGAAAGGTTCACAGATCACAGACTAGATGTGTACATCAGGAGTGGGATCCCACTGTATGCAAAGAATAAAAATATCGTGTAGGTAGCAAGTATTTACATTCATACCTGTGCAAATGGTCAGATATGACTCTTGCAGGACAAACCATGGCCAGGGCATGATGCATTTACAGCATTCTCAGTAACTGCCTAGTCTGGCTCATGGTGGTTTAAACTGGGAGTCTGGGTTTCTTTTTTTAGACGGGAAATTCAGGGACGAATAAAGATTATTCAATACTGACAAAGCAGGATTTTTTTTTAAAAAAGAAGAAGAAGAAGAAAACAGTACAGTACAGATGATGTTGATGAGAGCAAGTGAAAGATGCTGAAGTTTTCCAAAGTGGTAATCTTAAAAGGATTATTATTTACTTTGTTGAAGTTCTATAGCTTCCTCTTTGACCTCTCTGTACTTAACCTAATATAGTTCACTAGCCGCACAAGTCGGTTTTCTCGCCATCTTATGCACACACGTATACACACAAACACACACACAGACCAACCAGGCCTTGTGGATAACCTGTCTGAGATCTGCCTCATAGCAGCAGTGTGTGAGGCTGAGCAGCACACAGTAGAAACAGCCCACGTAGCGTTGGGTTCACAAGGGAGGGCAGACGCACCCGGCGGCACTGAGCTCTTGCGCTCGCTCGCTCTCTCTCTCTCTCTCTCTCTCTCTCTCTCTCTCTCTCTCTCTCTCAGTGGATGATCGAGCAAAGACGGAAACCTGGAGGAGGCAGCGCAGCCTGTGCCATCCGTCCACTTTCACCCACTCCATCAGCCTCGGTCCAGCCGTGTTTCTGCAGGTTTCAGCACACACAGCCTGCGTGCACTGGGGCTGAGCTTCCAGAAGGGCTCTAGTCATTTTATTAGTTTATTTAACAAAATAATACCACCAAATTATGTGCACGGGCAGGCGAGGACACCAGCACCATATGCAACATGCCTGCTTTTAACATTCCAAATAATTAAAGACAGACACACTCAAATACACACACAGTACATCTTCTGAAGGACCAGAATCAGTCTCCGTCCACCATCTGTTTATTAAATGCCTGAACAACGGAGTGTGTGTGCATGTGTGGGGCATTAGACTATCATTTGGGGGTCTGTCATTGGGGGGAGGGCTGCACTGTGGGGGTTGGGGGGGTTGGGAGGAGGACAGAGGAAGAGGAAAAGAGATGAGGAGGAGGAGGGGTGCTGCTCGTTATGGATATAGCTCTGAAGAAGAAAGAGAAGGGGAGAGGGAGGATTGGGGGAGAGAGAGAGGGAGAGAGAATCAGAAAGAGACTGGAGCTCTATGTTCGGTCCTGACTACCCAAAACCTTCCCTCTTCTCCGTCTCCATCTCTGATGCTGAACCGATTCCTGTTTTAATGAATTGTAATAGGGTATGTGTGTGTTTACGCATTGGATGCACATATGGAGGCAGACTGCAACGATATTCTCATTTCTGAGCTAAGAATATTGCACCCTCATATGCCCATAGCATAATTATCTGTGTACATTGAACTTTTCTGCCTTAAATGGTTAAAAGGTCTCACACTGAAGTATTTCCGGTGGACACATACAAAGTGTTTAAAGTGCGTGAGAGAGCAGGACAGAAGGTGCGGTAGGTGAAGTATACGGTCGTTATTTGGGATCCGTATGCTCCATTACCTTCAGCACACTCGTAGTGGCTTTACTGCAGCTATCCTCCATCCATCACTTATTATAAACCCTTTATGACTGGCTATAAAACTGCAGTCAGTGAAGGCCTTAGATTTCTATTAGCCAGACAGCACATGGGTTCTATTCATACGCAGGTACATCGGTTAATAAACACGCGCTGAGGAAAAACAGCTCAACTTACTTCCAAGGCCAGCTGATGGAGGGAGAAGCGGGCTTTTATCTGGGAACGTATCTGTTTCGGGATGTTTCTCGTGTGTTTCCGTATCCTCTTACCCACCCTGACCAGGCAGTATTCTGAGTGTCTATTTTCCAACAGTATTTTAAATAAATGAATGCAGTACATTCCAGATTGCGTGAATTAAAACTGAACTACACGTTAAATCACAAAAACCTTCAACAGCTGATTTCTTCGTACACACAGCTTTCTTTTCTCAGGGATGCTGTGCAGTTTGCAGGACTTTCCTAATTTTGGTTATGGAGCTTACTGGACACATTTCTCAAACCAGAACCAGATTCTTCCTTAAGGAAGGGTTATTAGCATGTTGTGCTTGCTTTCATATACTGTAGACTGAATGCAGTGAATGACTTTCCATGAATTTGAAACTCAATGACAAACAAAAAGATCACAAACCTCCTAGATAACGGAAGCGGCACTAACTAAACGGTACTACCTAAATAGCAACGTCTATAAATAAATAAACAAAAACACTATATACATAGACACACCATCTATACAGTGGAGAGTGGACCAATGCACATCAATTTATATATTTTATATAAATGTGATTTTCTGGATTTTCTTTTTGATATTCTCTCTCTCTCACTGTTAAAATAAACCTACCATGAAAATTATGGACTGTTCATTTCTTTGTCAGTGAGCAAACGTACAAAATCAGCGAGGGGTCAAATAATTATTTCCTCTACTGTATACATTATTTTTTCCCCCCTCATTTTAGCACAGGTCGCATTGTACGTTTTCAGACTGTGTGAGCTATTGGCATTACTGGCATTTAACTTTGGACGGACGTAAAGTTTCAGCTGCATTGTGAGAATTCTTACAGCGTCAGGGGCCTTCATGAGGTGATGGTACAGTATAGCCAGCTGGCTTCATGCAGCTAATGAGTGACAAAACCATTTCATAGGCGAGAGCCTATGAAACAATTTATTCAGACTCGAATTTAATTTCCATTTGCTGCTTACCATTTAAAGCGCATGCACGGAGAGAAACTGCTGCATGAGATGTGGCAAGATGCATCTCAGTGTGTACAGGTATGGAGGAAAAATTATTTTCATGTCAACACTAAAACATTGCTACATCTGGTGATATTGGGAGAAAAAATACTGCACAGTGACATGATGAGTGTAGTCATGTCTTAGGATCTTAAATTGTTAAACAAGCTTTTCACAAAACTGCTTCTTGAAAAAAAACTTTCTGTCGACAGGCTCTCACACTTGCATCTAATCCACATTGAGCACTTTTGATGCAGTGCAGTGCAGTGATAAAGGAAAAAAATGTCATTTCCAAGACAGAGCTTGTGCAAAATACTGTAAAGTCTTTAATCTTTCTGAATGGTCATGTTGCACTTTATTAAGAAGGCTTTATGAGGAGTTCTTTGCATGACAATTATAGATTTCAAAGGAGAACCTACAGTATAGGGAAGGTGTCAGAGCTCACCAAAATCACCACCCCAAAGAATCCTTTACATTCCTGGATGAAACCTCTTTATTATGAAGAGTATATGACAGCACAAGTCTATGACAGTGGTGAGTAACAAGCAGCGTTCTGAGATCTGAAGGTCAACTATGTAGGATTTGGGGGCATCCATGATCAGAATCAGAATATAATTTTCACAAGTAAGTATTCCTTAGTGCATAATTACCTACAACTATAATTGTCTTTTTTTTTTTTTGTAAATGGAGCCACCATGTTGTGCCGCTACAGTAGCTCAGAATGGATAAAACTCTAGTTTGTGTTCCTCATTTTCTCAAGTGGCAGCGTGAATCCGAAAGGAAGCACTAGTAGCATGACAAAGAAGAAACGAAGACAAGGAAGAAGAAAACAGGAGTCGCTGCTGGCTAACAGGTTTGAGAGTCCAATTTTTGAAAAAGCAGAGGATCATACTTATTAATACGGCAATAAGCAAGTGTGTGTGAACGTAAGTACTTGGAACTGCGTGTTCTAATACACGCTTGGAAAAGGGAGGGGATAACAACGGGGCATTCAGGTGGTTGAATCCTTCACCTCACAGAGCCATCAAGATCACATTTCTGCAGGTTTATGCGCCTACCAAGATTGCTACATGGGTCATAGAATCCACTGCAGAAACAAAAGGACAATGCAAAGAACTACATCATGCTGATGTTTACTCATCAGTTGGACAACAAAAAATGTGATTTGTTCACCAATTGGGGTCCGTCAGCCAGGGTAGCAAGCGCCATCTGTTATCAGTGGTTAGCACCTAGTACAGCATATGCTGGCAAGTATAAGCATGTCATATGGTAAGGTCCGAAAAGCACTAGCATCTCAAAAGCCCGCAGGACCCAGTTGATATTTGGCGACAGAAGATGCTTGGCTAAATGCTGCACGATGTGTTGCAAAGAAATTTCTGGTGAAATTGAGTGGATTTCATAGCATGGGAAGAGGAAATGGGGCTGATCATTAATGACTTTGATGAGGAATAAGTAACAGATGGGTATAACTTGGAAGGAAGTTGGTGTCAGAGCATAAAATTTCTGAAATTTTGAAATTTGCTTTGTGGTGAAAGCTCTCGTTATGAAATGCTCTGATGAGACAGTGAGAAACACTATGAATGCTATGCGTGTGGATAAACAGAAATAACCTGCAGATCTATCAAGCCTATAGAAGCATGGTTAAAACTGAAGCCATGTACAGTTTCTCTGGAATTATTAACCCCAATAATTGAATTTTATTTTTGTTGCATTACGGCATCAAATTTAACTATGGAACTAGAGTTTTTTTCCCTGCCCCTTTAGCTGTATTTAAAATGTATTCCACATTACTTGAGTATTCACCCCCTCAGTATGAATTGTCCTTCTGCAACAATTACAGACTAGAGTTGTCTGATATATTTCTCTATGAGCACTTCACATTTTGATTTTGTCAGTTTCTTACATTCTTGAATGCAAATTTTCTGCCAAATTAAATGGAGAATGTGGGTGGACAGCAATTTTCAAATATTCAGTGCCATGCCTGAAAAGTCTGGAGATCGACTCTCAATTTTTTTTTCAAGCCATTCTTTTAGTTTCTTACCCTGTGCTTTGGTTCATTGTCTCATTGAAACATACATTTTCACCCTAAATGCAAATGTCTTGGACTGGAGCAGCCCCCCCCAAAACAGTTCGATTATATCTGGCTTCCATGTTGCCTGTAATGACCACCTTTCCAATTTCTCCTGCCGAAAGGCATCACCTGGCCGTTGGGCCGTATTTGGTTTGCACCACACATAGACTAGACTAAATGGCTCAACTTTTTGTCTCAGCAGACCACAAAATCTTTTTCCAAAAGCTCTTAGACTTTCTAACATGGGCTTTCTCAGAAATGGCTTCCTTCTGGCCACTCCCTCAGAGGCCGGATCTGCAAAGAGCTGATGATATTGTTCATGTCTGCAAGGGTTCTCCTATTTCAGCCAGTGAACTCTGCAACCCCTTCAGTGTTGTAGTTGTACTGTTGGATACTTCTCTGACAACTGCCCTACAGTTTGGCCTGGTCTTGGTACTGTTTGGGCTGTGCCATATTTTTTTCTTGTTCATTATAATTAATTTCACAGTGCTCCTAAAAACTGTTTCAAAGCTTTGCTGATGTTTTTTCCTAACCATCTCAATCTTTTATCCTCCAAACAATCTCCTAATATCCTGAAGCTTCACAGGCAGTTCCTTGACCCTCCCGACAGTAGAACTGATCTTATCTGCCATTTTAGCTATAAGAACTCCCAAATCCGAGATATATATTTGTGCATGCATGGATGCAATTGGACAGAGATAGATTTACAAATTAACAGAGGTGAAACCTGTTTAACATATTTAATCTGCACTCTTGAAAAATTAAATACAAGTTCTATTTAGATTCTTAAAAGAAAGTGGGATGAATATAAATTATACAGTTAAATAATTCTGAAGACATCTAAATCACTCATCTTTTACCACTTAACACTAGGACTTCTGGCTGGCAACGTATATTTTCGTTTTTTTTTGAACACCCAGAGCCAGCGAAATTTTTCG
>JAQLOM010000015.1:11484771-11513064 GCA_030068315.1 Chrysichthys thysi
TTTCTTTTGAATAAAGTCTGAAAGTAAGGATTTAATTTCATCATTAATCTTATCAATCATTAATTTTAATGCTCTTGAGTGGCGTTATAGCCTTTATGGACTCCTTCTGATTCTCTGCTCCAGGTTTTCTGACCGACCAATTGTTTGTTTAATTCAGTGCGCAGCATCAACTTCTCCTCAGCCCTGTCCTTTGCACTCACTTTCTTCAGACCAACTTGCACCAACTAGCGGTGGGAGTATATGAGGCTCGTATCTCAAATTTTCACTCGTATCAATGCAAAAAAAATGACCAAATCGTGGATCGTATCTCAAAAAACTCGTATGTCAAGTCGCTCGTATCTCAAGGTACCACTGTACTTTAAAGTGTAGTGTACTTTTTCATTGAGTAAAAAAATGTAAACGTTTCTGTAGATTAAGATAAAAATCACAGCCAAGGAAAATTTGGTCTTTCCTTTTATACGCTGTCTTTCTGCATTCTCTCTCTCTCTCTCTCTCTCTCTCTCTCTCCGACTCTCTCATTTTCTCTTTCACACACACAAATTAAAATGTGGTCAGCAACAAATAAAATCTGGGTTCAGCATTATCAGTGCTGCCTGAAACAACAAGTATTGTTAAAAGGTCTCTTTTGTTGAAAGAAATAATTCAATCAATCAGACATGTTTCAACAGACCCTGCCTCTCTCAGGTCAGTCAATTCCCTCTCCCTCATATTTTGGTGTTTCGTGTCGGTATGGCACGGATCCCACCTCCTCCTTCCTTCTGCTCATACCTGTTCCTGAATGTAGGGTCAAGAGTTGGAAAAATAACATTCCTGCATAAGAAGGCAGTGAAAACATGACACATTCTTTATGCTTCTTTTCCAGCTAGTGCATGAGGATATGTATGCGTGCGTGTGAATGTGTGTGTGTGGGGGGGTGTGTGTGTGTAGTGTGAGATGGTCCCAGGTGCCTGAATATGTACAGTTGTAAAAAACTCAGACATGGTCAACAAAGAGTAAATAAGTCAGGTATGGTCTTGGGGATGTATCATCTATGCACAAACATAAATGGGGCTTTGTGTCGTCGCTGTTGCTGCACATATTGAGTTACTGATCAGAAGAGAGCGATTATGTGACTCGCCATAGTGTTGTGTTATACTGCCTCTCCCAAAAGCTATGCCCCGTCTACCACTAGCATCTCTGATGTCAGATAGGGATCAGCTACACACTACTGCTCACCACTATCCAGCAGACACACAAACAAGAGGTGTACTCATTCTATACACACACATACACACACACACACATTGCTCATGCTTATATACCCAACAAAATCCTATGGATGAAGACAAAGTGTTTTATGCATGGCTGAGCATGTGCTAATGCATGAATTTGTGTGTGTGTGTGTGTGTGTTACTCCCGGAGGACTGTGGGGGAAAAAGCCCCTGTAGCAGTGCGGTTATTCATTAACGCCTTTGGAGCGCTTTGGCTCTCTCCCCCTCTATTCTCTCAGTCTCCAGAGATAAAAACACACTCAGGCCGCTCAATGGGCTGAGTAACCCAGGGTGGTCTTCCAGCTCTTGCACTCTCTCTCACACACACACTCACACATGCACACACAAGCACACACATGCACACACAAGCACACACAAGCACACAGAGTTTGTGCAAATTTATTAGATACAATATATAGTGTGAATATTGAAATGCATAATCAACGCAACCAACCAGTGAATGAGTGGCTTTGAATGAAAAGACTTTGTGCGAGTGTGTGTGCGCATGTGTGCACGTGTGTGCGTATGCTGGAGGGGGTTGCTAGTTATATGTATGCTTAGGTTTAGCTTTCAGATGAAGGGTGAAATAGTTAACAGATTGCCTTGATTGCCAGACGAACTTCACCACATACACGTGCACACAGGCACACACGCACACAAGCACACAGGCACTCACACAGGCGAGCAAGCACACACACACACGCAAGATCCTAAATGAGATGAGCACTGCCACCTAGCTGATGTAAATAAAATAAATTAAGTTATATACCAAACCTGTTGCATTTCTATAACCCTAACATTATGCAAGATCAATAACCAATTCAAGAAACTCAAGAACACGGACAGGAAACTAATCCTAAATTCAGGTGATGGTGATTAACAAAAGGCAGAGTTGCCAGCCCAAGGATCCCCGGTTCAATCCTGAGCTCGGGTTACTGTCTGTGCAGAGGTTTACAGGAACTCCCAGTTGTCTGTTATGGGTTCACTAAATCGTAAAAAGTATGAAAGTGTGTGTATGTTGCCCTGCAATGGATTGCCATGCCACTGAGTATGCATTCATTCCTGAAATGAGCTCCAGATCCACCTTAACCTAGACCAGCGTGAAGTCATCATTGAAGAAGAGTGAACGAACGAATGAATGAATGCATGCATTAATGAATGAACATAATTCATAATGTGCCAGAATTCAGAAAGAAAGTAATACTAAACGACGAGGTGAGAGAAAAAATTAAAGGGATGCAGAAATTAGACCGTACTTCAAGATCATTCAACAAATATCCTTGCAACAGAACTTTAAACTGTCACATGACTCCATCAACATAGCTATATGAAATACCCCTATGGAGCTGCAGCTGCTGATTATTTTCTTTTTCAAATGTTCGAGGAGTGAGAGCGACAAAATTTACCCACACCGTGTAACGGAACAAGCCAAAGCAAAATGCTAAAAATGGTGGTGGTGGGGGGGGGTTCTAACATATACAATTCACAAATCCACCTAAATCCGATAACAGTGGTTACTTCCACCGTTAAATAGTGACTCCCCTGCATATAACGATAGTTCAGTGTAGCCTGGAACATCGCAACTTGCATGAGTGGGCAACCCCAAAAGGGAAACAGTGCCTGTGGTTGCTCCGAAAGAGGAGATGAGTAGCAGTAACATAGCCATTAGTAAAACAGAATTTAACCACACAGTAAGATGCAAAACTGCTGATATGATTACAGTTGTCCCCATAAATTAAGTATTAAGTATTTCCTATACTGCTCTGCCAAGGTAGTTCACATAACTCAGAGAATGAAATTCAATACACAAATAAGGGCATGCTAGCTTAAACAGCCAAGTGGTAGTTTTTAATGAGATCATGGAGTTTAGCACCTGTTACAGTATGATGTCTCAATTATCAGTTATCCCCATGTTGATCGTTCATACCATAAAGCGTTACGACCCCCCCCCCCCCAAATGCTGGCTGTCTTGCCGACCATCTTGATTTCCATCTTGGTTCGCGATGATTTTAGTTCAACGTTAGCTCAAAACTTGCTATAGTAAAATATAAACACTACTGTGAAATACAAAACTGCGGAAATGGGGGAATAAAAGGGCTTTCATATTACTGGCTTTCTTATTTATTGATTTATTTGTTTGTTTGTTTGTTTGTTACATTTTTGACACGCATCTAATATTTGTTTCAGCCCTCTAAAATACAGTATGCAGACAGGTGATGAATTAAAGAAAAATAATCTATATTTACTGGTGAAGAGTAAGGTGTTGGGCCGCCATGGGCCACCGATACAGCACAAGTGCTTCTTGAGATTTTAGCCACTGGAACTGTACTGGAGGGATTTGGTTTTGATCCTGGTGCTGTTTGTTTTTGTTTTGAACACGTCCCTCCAACACGTTTGATTTGGTTGAGATCAGGTGACTGTTAAGGCCTTAGTATTTCTTCCCAATTTGCTTCTATCCTAATATCCATCATCATTCCATTTATTTTGAATGTGTGCATTGGAATCACGAGTAGAAGATTAAATCAATAAGTAAAATAAATGAATAAATGAACGAAACACCTTTTTGCCAGATTCATTTTTTTACACTTTACAGACTTTACATGCGTCGTGTTATTGCTCAATTTTTAAAGGTCATGTAGTATATTCTGGATAATGATGCTAATCAAAGTGGAGACGAGATTGTGCATTGATCCCAGTGTCGGGATGTGGCATTTTTGTTTTTTTTTTTTTTTTTTTTTTTTTTTTTTAAAGTTTAATTTCATTTGTGGAAAACTTTTAGAAAACATTTCAGAAAAAGTACCAATATTCTCATATAGAACTAAATTAAAGGCACACGTGCATACATGCATTAGTTTTAGACATTCTTTTTTCCTCGGTACCAATGCATTTTCCTTAACGCATACCACATTTCAGATGTTTGCTTTTCATGGTATAGTTACTAGCACAATCTATATAAGATGCGAAAATCTGGTATACTATACAGAGGTTCGTTCTTTCATGCATCTTCCGTCAACTTTTACACATCATAATCCATCCATAGCGCTTGCCGGCGAGCATTTCATGTGCACACGTACTGAAAGTGCATGCACACAGATTTTTCTCTGTCACCAATGCTTAACAGCTTAGGTGAGAGCGAGACATGTGCTGCGAGTCAGCCACTTGCTAAATGAGGCCATTGAACCACATGGTTGGTGAGAACCAGCACTGCTGCCTTCCGATTGGTCCGTCCAGATTAGGAAAGGGAACGGAGGGATGGCGGGGGGGAGTCACGTGACCAAATCCAGCCGAGAGTTTGATAATAGGCCTCCCCTCTTGCAGTGGTGGGCAGAGGGAGAGAGAAAAAGAGAGAGAAGCCTGGACAAGGACCAAAAAAACCCCTCTACCACACACAGGCTGCGCATTGTTGCCTATTCACCGGACTCCATCTCAGGCCACTTTATCATTCAATTAGGACAGCTTTCACACCACACAGCAGAGAAAAGGGCCCTTCAATCAAACTGAAAACTTCACACTGGCACTGGAGGGCATACAGAAAGAGACCCAAAGTCCTCTCTCCACTTTCATTACTCACTCGCTCTCTTTCTCTCCCTCTCCTCCACAACCCCCTCCCTCCTCCTCCTCCCGTTGTTGTTCCAGATTTTGTGAAGAAGAAAGGGATGGAGAGAGGGAGAGGAAGAAAGAAAGAAAGAAAGGCCATTTGTTAACACTGGGACTTGTCCTATCTTTTCTTATCCTCTTCCTTCCCTCCATTTTTAGTCCCCCCCTTCCCTCTCGGGGGAGTGGGGTGTCCATATATCTTCCCTTTTCCCGATTCCACACTACTGCCACTGGGGTGAGCTGTGGTTAATCTAAAACTGTTACAGGCAGAGGACAGAAGAAGATCTATAACAATATCAAATATCCCTTTGGCATCAGGCCAAAGCAGGATTCAATCCTGATATCTGATCAAGGATTTATTTCACGTTCTAATTGTTGCTCCGCTTACATTTTAAATCTCGGTAATCCTACTTCGGGTCGATCTAGTATCTGTTTCTACCTTTTCTACATTTCTGCTTATCAGCAAACATTAGAAATTGGCATGACATTAGATTTCCTATATTGGTAAATCCCTAAGAGTAACAGAAAGATGCAGAGAGTGATGTGTGGAGGCTAAAATGGGACACTGACCCACTCAGAGCACGGCACAAGCAGAAGATTGCTGATGAACCATCCTGACGTATAGTTAGCTGGAGGTCTGGAGTCATCTTGAAATATTAGCAGGTAGATTTAAGAGAGACAATTTTGAAAGAAGAATCCACACCTGCCCTAAAGAAAGACGCTTTCTTATACAACGAGATGTAGAACCCCTCCTCCGTAAAGAAGATTTTAAGCTCTTTTAGATATTCTTTATACGGTGTGGACTTCCGTCTTCAATTCAGAAAATCCCCAAAATCTTCAAATCAGGAGAGTGGAGTGGTCGTTGCAACGTGGTGTTGTACTTTCTTTAACCATTTCTAGACTGATTTGCAAGTACACTTGGCTCACCAATTTGCTGAAAGCAAATCTATCTATGGTCAAATCGGAACGTCCAGGCTGAAGCAACCAGGTTTGGGGCAACAATATCCTAGTAGTTAGCAGAACTTATGATACGATCAATCCTTGTAGCCGCAAACCAGCACTTGTTAATGATCCACCGCCATATTTTCCATTGAGGTATCGGATGGGTTCGTTGTATACCACCCCATCTCATCACCAAATAGGCCGGTGCGTGACCAAAAAGGTGGATTTTGGTCTTATCTGAACATCTAACGTTTAGTTCTTCTGATGCTTGAAAAGCACAGACGGTGCATTTTGTGATACGCTCTCAGGAACTTCTTGTTATGAAAGTAGCAACTAACAGATTTTGAAACATCACGACCATAGGAATCAACGAAACGCAATTCTAACACTTTGAAACTTCTAACACTTTTTCTTTTCCATCCTCACCAAATGGGGGACGGGGTGCTGACGGGACCAATTCCTGGCACAAGGAATTGGAGCTTGGTAAGATTTCCAACTGTTTCAAACCTGAACCATTTTGTTTTGGTCATAATTGTGCTTAATGGTATTTTTAATTGCTTGTGTGTTTTTTTTTTAATATCCATTACTTGATTTGTCATCAACAATCTGTCTCTTTTGTGCTGCAAGCTCTTTGGGTTTTTCCCATGATAATGTGAAAAGGAATTTACATGTGTGCAACCTCATATTAATACCCAAGGGAAACAGGATGTGGTTAAAGGAAACAACACATTTCCTGAAGACTAAGACTAAATGTATAATAATAAAGTTTTTCAAGAATGACAGTTTGTTTGCATTTGTTTTCAAATATTTCTTTGGACTGTCAGTGATTCTGTGCAAATGTCTTAACTGAGCGAGGGGGAAAAAAACATTTAAAAAATTTCCAGCAGAAAATCTTACAGATTTTCATATTACTGTACATATTTGTGGGTAATGAAAGCAACACGTTGTATAATAGACCAGTTTAAAGAAGAAAAACATCATAAAGGTGGTCAAGTTTACTTGCAAAAACAGAAACTGAAGTCGCCAAATCAACTGCGGCAGATTCTCCAAGATGCTTAGAAAAAGTTTACTGGCCAAATTTCCTTGTAAAACTGCACAAAGTGTACCTGAGACTGCTGATGCAGTTTTAAAAAGCAAAAGGTTTGTCATCCCAAATACTGACTTTAATTTACTGCTGTTTGCCACTCTTTATAATACAGTTATATTATTTTTTTTAGAATCTTGAAATGTAATGTAATTGTTTTTGAAGGCATATTTCCTTTGCAGCATTTCTTTACACGTGCCTACAATTTTTGCACAGAATATTTGAAAGAAAATATTGTCCATTTCAAAATACTATTTTTTTAAGTAGATCTAATTATAAGTATTTCTGTTAGAAAAAGGACAAACAGGTTCTCCTATTGTTTAAGTAGAAAATGAAAACGTAAACTATCCTCTTTATGAAGTGCCCTATTATGTCTACAAGGCACTTGTATAGAAAATATGTCCAATTTGCAAATCAGCAAACTTACCAGCTTCGTTAACCCAGTTATTAAAAATAGATGTCTGATTAGATGCTTTGTTGTAATTGCAGTATAAAATAAATAGCTAACACTAGCTGGGCAATATGACAATATAATATGGATTTAATAACATCTCTGTACATTTTAATAAATATCATCATTATCATCATCATCATCATCATCATCATCATCAGGTATCTATGCCTTTAATTCTGACTGTAACTGACTGGACCATAGGGTATCGTTTGAATTTTAGCAATTTCGAATTCTGCTTATCGATTCCAGTCCTTACTGAATCTCTGTTTCAAAAGCAAAATGGTAAAAAAAAAAAAAAGAGGTGAAATATTTACGTAACAACAATATGTTTATTCTTTTGAATATTTACTGAACTTTTGAAAATGAAATATAAGTAATGGTCCATCTTTCATACTATTGTAGCTAGCTCATATTTGAGCAAATGGACGCGTGATAAGTCACATAAGCAGGTCCGGTAGAAAGATAGCTATGTACATCATTGCAGCTTTTGCCTGCAATAATAACGGGTTGGCCCAGAACTGATGAGTTCTGGGTTTTTTGGGTTTTTTTAAACAATTTTTGGGCAAATGATTTCATTTTCTCTCTTTTTCTTCATTAAATATTTTTAATACTGAACTTTTAAATGCTAAAAATCTAAATGTATAATGACTATTATCGGAGTTTTGTTAGGAAAACCTTAGCAAAATAACACAAAGCATTCATCCTTGTGAAATGCAAGATGTCTGGCACCGAAAGTGTACGGTCAGGTCACTAACTGTGCCAAATTAATAAAATATATTGAGACTGGCATCGCTGTGAGCTGGTTTAATCCCCTGACACTCCGTTTGATAATCCTTTGTACACATTTCCCGCCACAAGCCTCACAACGCTGACTGGGGGAATCTGATTGGCTTGAGACAATGAGCTTTTCGGAACAAGATACAGTCACTGGATTGGAAAAAAAAAGATCACAGCTTCAGCAGTGAGATAAGCTCATGTTTGCAGATGGGCTGAGTTAAATGATTTGGGTTTGCTCATCTGCCATGTCAGTTGAAATTCCCTCTTTCTGTGAAAGTGCGTGGTTCTTGGTGAGGTTCGTTGAGGATCAGACTTTATTCAATTCAAGAAGTCTTGCATTTGAGAATATTACCCTAATAGACAAGCAGTAACCTGAAAAATATCTATTATTATGATTATTGTTGTTGTTGTTATTATATTGTTATTAACGTAATTATTATTGCAGAATTTTCATTTGTGTCTTTAATGCGATACAGAATCAGTACATGAATGTTCTTTATAAAAACACACGGGCTCGTCCTGAAATGGAAAACACCTGCACTGCGTTGTGCAAACGTTTTATATATTTTTATATATGTAGATACATAGACAAGGTTTTTGAGAATGACTTTGCATGCTGTTAAAGAAAGCAACATGTTCTTGGTTGAGATTAAAAAAAAATAAAATCCTCATCAAGGCTGTATGCAGCCTGCAGAGACAGAAACAATGAGACTGCCTACACCTGAAGATAAAATGTGCATTGCAGGTTATCTGAAATGTTATTACCAGATGATTTTCCATGTAAAAGGAAAAGGTCACGTCAGTGTACCCTCGAGAATTCCTGCAGTTTTAAAGGCAATCAAAAGGAAATTACATTATTTTGGTCGAGTTTTTACTGCTTACTGCTTACTTAGAGAATGTGTTTTAATACATTCATTTACATCCATGTTTTGATGTTATTCTTTTTTTTATTATTATTATTATTTTTAAAAGCATCTTCGCTCCACAGAATTTCTGTACGTGATTTGCATACTGCTGCATATACGAATGAGCTGCAATTAACTGTAATAAACTGTATCGACTATAATAAAATCTTTTAAATGCAATGGCAGCTCCTTTTAACGCCTAACATAAAATCACAACCATGAACCGCATTCGGATTTTACAAAACGAAACCAAATAACAAATATTTTCATCATTTCAAATGGATATCAGAATTCCCTAAAGGCATTTCTATGGTAAACGACATACGTTTAAATATACGTTTGTTTACAAAATGACAGAACTACAGTAGTTTCATTAAGAAAATACAAATATCATAGCATATAAATAATAAACTTGGTTTTTTTTTTTACTAATAAGAACATTTATAATGATTCTTTTAGATTTAAAAATGAACACTCTTATTTATAGAAAACGAGAAACAATTAATACGCTGAACAATTAAAGAAAATTAAATTATTAAAGAATATTAATTATCTAACAAAAAACAAATACATGCAATAAAATGATCTATCAGGCAATTGTATCTTAATTTGTTATGATTTTATTTATTTATTTAATATTGATATTCATCATCATTTTGTCCAGCTCTATATTAAAGCCATTATGAGTGATATGTGTTATAACACAGAAAGCAGTTAGGAGGACCTAGTGTATCTTGCTTCTTTTTTTTAAAACCATGAGACAAGGGAACTACACAAAACAGGCATCTGAAACTGCACACGCTCATTAAGCACTCGCTTTGAGTGTGTAGATCTGAGCAGTTAATATTTATGCGGGTCTAGGGAAAAGCCTAAAAACATCTTGGGGACAGTGCTACAAAAGAAAATGCCCAAATCAGTGTA
This sequence comes from Chrysichthys thysi, assembly GCA_030068315.1. NCBI lineage: Eukaryota > Metazoa > Chordata > Actinopteri > Siluriformes > Claroteidae > Chrysichthys > Chrysichthys thysi. Next base: position 11,494,702 of record JAQLOM010000015.1, read on the forward strand.
AGGTTTACTGTGAAATACGTGTTTGCCTAAAGTGCAGTCAATCTGAGAGCAGCACGATGTGGCTGCTTGGCGTCCATATATCCTTCCCTATTTACTGAATTCTCTTATTCTCAGTCTTCAGTTTCAGATTTACTCATGGTAAATTTCACATACCTGTCCCTAAACAGACTGAAATTCCCCCAAAACAAGTACCGTTTGCACGCATGAAGCTCACAGAATTCATTTTGATATGTGGTGTAAGAAAATATTTTTGGGTTAAAGAGTTCGGAAAATGTGTGTGCATACGTGAGATCAGATTAAATGTCTTCACTCGGTAATAATCCCCCCCCCCTTTTTTTATCTACTGCTTTCATTCTCATTATGCACCCACAAACTGAAAACCATATTATACGTAGGAATCTCAGGGTTTTTTTTCTTTTTCTTTTTAAGAGCATCCTGTATGCAAGCAATGTTGTGAATTAACTGCAAAACGCTTCTCTGCATTTTGACTGCTGCACCTAGTCATTTGGAGGTACGCTGTGGGGAGGAAGTTGCCATGTTTATGACAAAATAAAATAAATAATATCTAGTGAGAGTTAGTCATGAAAAATCTAAGCTGCTCATTGAATGACTCATGCCTTGAACCGACTTCGCGACTCTAGTGATCCCCATACTGCCTCCCGTTCTCCATTCCTCTCCCCCCATTTTCTTCCCGTTCATGATTCACAAAAAGGGCACTAGGAATTCCGCCACATTCTCAGCACTTGACTGTGTTCCTGTAACTATGGAGCTGCTCATTTCGGGTGGTTTTGTTTTAAAACTGCCCATCCTCTGATCTCTTATTGCAGCTCGTTCGATGACTTTTTTTTTTCTTGCGGAAGGAATGGCGAACAGATGCTAAAACAGTTTTAAGCTCGTTTCTCGTTCATTTTTAGCTCATGCTTGTTTTTTTCCCCCCACCGAGATAAAACACAATGCTGAAATATGTAACTGGGGTTTTTCATCAAAATCTGTAATGCTCCATTTTTGTAATGCTGCCACGAATTCTGAGCAATTAACTAATATCCAATTGCAACAATCCCAACCTGACAACATCTTGCAACATTTTGACAGATCTCCTTGGTGGGTTTGTGCTTCCTGCCAAACTTATACTCGCCTTTAAACCTTGTGGCATGCACTGCTTCCTAAATGTATCAAGGAATGCTGTGAAATCCTAGACTGCGCTCAGTGTGTTACACAACACGTTACAAGCTCCCAGCAATTTAAAACGTTGAAATAAAACACCCCAAAACAGAAAGTGTACAGGATTTCTGAAGCTCATGGTTCTTTTACATGTTGCTTTAAAATGAACGGCTCCGTAATTACAAGAAGCTCACTGCAACAGGATTACATCGAGGTGAAAATCACACCCGGGGGAAGAACTGTATGCAGCACAGAGAGGTGCAAGTCTCGTATCTGCCATGATGCTTCGTGCTACAGAAAGCCCTGAGACAGCTGAATTAAAAAAATGGGCTTCATCTCAGCATGCGCTTCAAGTATCTGGCGTCTTCCTACCACCTCGGACCATCACATACTGTAAATGCAGTCAGAATGTGTGCCAGTCGAGGAAGGGGAGCACCTGAAGCTATGCCTATGTGACCTCCGGGTGCTTGTTAGTCAATGTTTGCTGGGAACATGTGATCTGATTTGGCTAAATGTTTGTGATAATGTGACTTTCTAATGAGGTGATTATTAGGAAATTTGTTGTGTAGGTAAAGTTCAATATCTCAGTCCCCTGCTCTACTAGAAGATGAGCAATGCCAAATCAGAAGACTTTCCTCTCATAACAAGGAGGTTAAGGTGGGTTCAGGTTTGCAGTTGTGGCCATTAGGGTTTAAACACCACTCCAGAGGCAACGGCCCACTCTGCCTCATAAAACTCCGATCCTCACCACTTTTGCTGCCTCTTTAACGCCGTGATTTTACCAAGACTTGAAAAACTACATGCATGATTGGAAAACCAGTATGAAAAAAAGCTGTTCCTTTAGGTCCTTACTTTTTAAATCTACAAAAGAAAAGGGGTTTGATGCGCAATTAATGTAGCATAGTAGCGGTGTATAATTTCTGGATATTCAACTAATAAATATATATAACACAAAATAAAACAATAAATGAGGAATTATTACCCGGCAGTTGGATTTCAGTCAGAGGAAGCTCAAATCAATAAAATAAGATTCCCCTAAGACTTCAATGCAATATTGAAAATGTTTCTACTGCAAAAAAAAAACCCAAAAGAACAAACATAGTATTTTTACTCCAATTGTTTCGATTTAGCCGTTTAGAAGGGGCAAATACATTTTCGTTCAACTTTAGTAAATGGCACTGAGGATCAGATTCTCTCATTTTCCCAAAATTTTGCAGAATTTTGTTCAGATAAAAATAAACGTGGTCCCATTGTGCCGGTATAAAAATCTTCCAATTTTGAAGAAACATAACGACTCGTTTGTAAACCATCGTCAACGGATGTTTACAAAAGCAGTGTAAGTTACCAGGGGACTGAAGCGTTTAAAGCCTAAATCTGTGGTTGCTTTCTAATTAGGTTTACCGTTGTTCTTGTGGGCCCAAAATATGCATGTGCAAAGTATGAATAATTGGTGACTTTCCAATGTCTACATTTACTCGCCAGAATTCCACCCCTATTGATACGAACTGGCAGTCCTACTCCTGGGTAAGGCTTAATTAAGCTTTATCCTCTCTAATCACAAGGCTGATGTCGCCTGTCCCTCCCACATCGCATTTACCAAAACTATGCATTCACACTGAAACGGGCTTTTTTTTTTTAGTCTGAGCGACCTTGTGAAGCAAAAGCATGCAACTACCAAGCATGCATATCAAATGGCCAGTTTGATAACGTGGTAGGTTTGAACATGTAGAGTTCAATAATCAAGATTCCTCCTGCTTGTGCTGTTATGTGGAGTTCTGCTTGAGTGGCATCTCGGACAACGGGAAGCCGATCAAACGTGCTCGTTGGAATATCTGGCCATGACCACACACTTTTTGGAGTTTTTTTTTTTTTTTTAAATCAGTGAGCTTAGCGATGCTTGATCTTATTTCTGCGCTTTTTTTTTTTTTCTTTTCTCAGTGATGCATTGCATTGCTGGCTCTTGAAAAATATTCCTTTTAATAGTTTTCATGTGTAACATTTTTCATATTAAAACACCTCCCATACTTTAAAAATCTGCTTCCCAGAAAATGATTAATATAACACGGTTATGAAGTCGTACAGCTACAATGGTGTCACGATAGTTTTGTTATAAGCTTTTCGTCTACGGCATCATTTCTGTACAAACCTCTACAGGATTCCGAACTCCCTTCGACGCACATGTGCTGCATTCAGGTCCCACCCCAAACGCATGACAGATTTGTGCTTCTTTTGTGGCAGTACCGTAGCCTACAGCTACAGCCAATCAACACAGCCAAAGTGTCTACTAGATTACTAGATTACTCTTTCGTTTACTTCTGTTTATTTACACTTAGCCTGATGACAGGGTACGAGGACGTCTAACAGGTCAATTATTTCCAAAAAGCGACATCAGTTCAAACTGGAATATACAAACAAAGAATTGCACCAGACTGATGAGAGAGAGAGAGAGAGAGAGAGAGAGAGAGAGAGAGAGAGAGAGAGAGGAGACGGTACAGTCAGCAATTCACAAAGCCACTTAATCAAAGATTTCATTTAGAAAATATAATCATGAAAACCTGCCAGACGTCCTGTATTTCTGTTTGCTGTATGGTCCGGATAATTTCGCCACGATTTTCAATAGCTAATCTGATTTCCTGCTGCTCCTCTGATGAGTATTAGCAGCCCCAAATTTCACGGGCTAATTTGTTGACATGGCGCAATGCGGTACATGTAGGAAGTTATGATGAATAGTAGTAACCCAGAGAAAACTGAATTTTTTCAAGATTTATATATATACACTCATTGGCTATTAATACTTCCCTCACAGTTGAGAAAACAAACAAACAAAACAAACAAAAAAAAACAAAAAACACCTCTGGTTTCTATCCCACAATTTGTCCTAATATTGGCCTGGATTTGTTTATTTATTAACAGTAGTAATGCGTAAACAATAAGCAATTAGTAAAAAAGCAATTTACATTTAGATGTTCAAAAAATACACTATACCATACACGGTTAGTGTAATATTATAACCTTTGTCACATTGCAAGTGAAGCAATACCATTTTCACTCTTCTACGACAAAAAGAAGCATAAAACCCCGTCCCAAGGAAGAGTTATATTGGCTTTATGAACTTGGCCTGATTTTATCGCTCTCTTTCTCTCCTCCCTCGGTCCTTTTTCCTCTCTTTTATGGGGTGACCCAGGGCACCCACAGGGTTCAACAGTCACCGCTACTGTTCATAACACAGCGACACTGGACTAAGCCAAATAAACACTCCCACTGCCTTGTTTGAATAGCAGCTGACATACATAACATGTTCTCATTGCCCAGATACTCAGACATATCAGCACAATATTTAAATGCCCAAAGTGAAGCACTGATCTCTTTCTTTGATCTCTCCACGCTGAATTCAGTTCCACAAAATCGGAAGGATCCCACACCCGCTTCTGCAACATCACCGGCAATCCCTCTGCCCCTCCAAATGCCCACACCCACCCTGTTTTCTTCTTCCAGTCATAAAATAGGGTGTGAGGACTCTTATGAAGAGTTTTCGCCCCAATTCTGGGCTCAGTTATTAACTAGCGCTTGTGTGCTCCAGAGCCTGTTCCACCCATTAACCCCTCTGATGCTCTTTTCTCATGATAATCAGTTTGCTTCCCCACCGAGGTGCTGCAGGATTGTGCAAAGCCTTCAGAAGAGTAAAAAAAAAAAAAAAAACTTGACACACATGCTCAGTCTCTCTCGCTCTCCTCACACACATCCACGCTGAATCAGGCATGTAATGTGCTGCCTTTTCAGCGAGCACATGGACAGATGCAATATGAAAAGTCCTGGTAGTTTTTGTTGGAATGAATAGCTCTCCCCACATGTACTGGTACCACGCTCACATGTCCCGCTGTACCACATACATTACGGCACAAAATAACTATTTACAAATAAGGAACCATTTGCAAGTAGACAGCAAAATGTGTTAAATGCTGAGGAAAAGCATGTCTGGGAAAGATTTACACTGGTTTTGATGACTAAAATCTGGATGCCATTTGCTAAGAACACTAACCAGTGTGTAGATGTTCTGCAGAAGAACATACGTATCAGTTACTTCAACTAACAAGACTCAAATTTCCATGCCTGAACACACTTAAGTTTCACAAAGCATAGGCTGATGTGCTTTATGCATCTGAGGTGTGTGGGGATTTTTTTTTTCTTTTCCCTTTTTGCATGCATGTATGTATGACTGACCCTTTGTATGCTTGCACGATTCCCAAGATTTTAACCCTATCTGTTTCACAGGCGTGCGACAACAGCCAAAGGAAGATAAAAAAAAAGAAAGAAAGAAATCGACTGAAATCTTTCCTCCATATAAATACGCACATTCAGTATGCATCACAATCAGTGAAAAGCAATAACAAAGCACATGGGTTCTACAGAACCATATACACTTCCAGGGCACTGCCGGAAATGAACCATATTTTACAGGCACTTGTCTGAAGTGATGCACAAAACAAAATAGGCTCGAGAACTCTCCTGATGAGCGCCCAAAAAAAGACAGGGCATCAATAACAAAAAGCGGCGTCTCGTCACGCGCCTCGCTTCCATTTCCTTATTCTGCAGCTCGAGGCAGTGGAAGTGGAAGCCAAGCTCACGCCCCCTTCCAGACCCGCCAGTGTTTTCTCTGTTGATCAACAGTGATGAAATGAATGATTTAGGAAGGCTGGAGCATCTTCTCACGCTTGTAAATGTGTAGAAAGGGGGCACAGGGAGTGAATGGGACTTGAGTGACATACTAACAAGCATAAAACACGTATCAGTATTGTCCTCATCATCAACATCATCATCATCATCATCTGTAAAGCAGCCCCAGGTGCCATGGGCATGTTTACACCGCCGGAACAGTTGATAAACCCATGCTTATCACCGCAGGCGAGAGGCTAATGGCTCTAGATAAACTACACCAACGACCCGACGCGTCTAATTTTCCCCAGATGAGGCGTTTTGCTCACATTAAACCCCAATGTTTCCCTGATTGGAGTTGCCCTACAATGTCGAGGACCATCCTGATCACGTGTTGTGCGTCTTAGACAAACGGCGTTCACCTCCATCGGCACATCAGCTGCTTCGTGGAGCGGCTCAGCCTCCCTCCAATCACCTTATTGGACCTAACCCGACATCAGATCTGACCAAGGAAAACCACGGGACAGCCACACCATGTGCAACAGGAGGGAAGAAAAACAACTGAATACTGAATGAGGTAATCTCCTGTGAGGAGGTGCAACCCCCACTAGCACCAGCAAAAAAAAACTGACATCCCTTAGAAATTATTTACCCCTAGAGAAACACACACACACACACACACACACACACAGAAAGAGAGAGAGAGAGAGACAGACAGAGAGAGAGAGAGACAGACAGAGACAGGAAAACACTGAGATAGCCTTCAGAAAAGTTCAGTGTCCGGCTGGAGCATTGTTGTGGCACAAGACAGGAGTAAGTCCCTGCACATGGCAGCAGCAGCTCCACAGCTGAGGAGTCGAGTGTGGAGTCGAATAGTCGAATAATAGTCGTATTTCGATTTCGACACGAGATTAAGGCGTGTTTGCACCGCTACTGAACTCCGAGAGCCAGCAGGACCTCGTAGGTGTCCCAGGCTGAGCACAGACCCGCTTCAAGGAGCGAGAAACGTTCAGAAAGTGCTGAAAAAGTGCCGTGTTCGAGCCAAAAGTCGCGGCGGACATCAAGTGGAAGAGCCGAAGTGCCGAGCCAGCGCGTGCATTCTGTTGACTCGTGTGGGAGCCGTGTTTATCGAACAAGCTCTGCTGGGGCTTCTCATTGGTTTGTTTGTTTGTTTGTTTGTTTGTTTTCTGCAAGCGCGAGCTGGGGTCGCGTTATTAAAAATGAAATACCCCGACCTTCAGTGGTTTTAGGAAAAGCCGGGCAAAAAACAAAACAACAAAAATAACACAATAAAATAATGACGTCGTACCGAGGGAGAAGAACACGGCTAATATTATTCCCAAATTAAACACTCGGTCAGAGGTCCACATCGATCGGGTCGATCAGGGTTGATTATCGGATCTTGTTTAAAACAACACCACCGACACCGACACGAGCACGAGCAGCAGTAATCCGCATGCACACAGCGGAGCGTGCAGCCACATTTTGAAGACTTGCAGGAAAAAAAAGCGAGCAGTTAACCAGCAAAAAAGTTTCCAGCACCGCATTAGTCAATTTCACAAGGAAACCCGGTCACATTCCGTCACCGAGTGAGCGCAAACTTACCGCGGGGGATCCCACGACACCTTTTCCGGGCTTTCTCCGCTGGATCTGTGCTTTTAGGATTTTTTAAAAATTTTTTCGATAATTTTTGGGCTTTTTTTTCGGGGCCTGAGTGGCTCGCTCTCCTCAGGCTGCAGCGCCAGAGTACTGGGGCACGAGCATTGTGGGAGTGTGACGTCAGGCCACTTTCACAAACTTTTTTTACCCGGGCTTCAAAACTCTCTCTCTCTCTCTCTCTCTCTCTCTCTCTCTCTCTCTCTCTGTGTGTGTGTGTGTGTGTGTTTCGTTGTCAATTACAGTGCACTATATCCATAATGAGTAGTTTCTTTAAATCATTCGTTTTACATTGCTATTAATTAATGGACTGGCTAATATCATTTGGGGGGAAAAAATAAGAAAAATAAATCTCTGTGACTCCACAGGAGTTTGTGGGAAATGCATTCAACTGGAATGGATTACTGCTTTCGTGTGCATGGATATCATGGAGACATTATACAGCAAGTTATATTTCTCCCATCAGGCAATTAGTTACTGAAACATCTTGTTAAACGTGGAATACTTTCTTTTCTTTTTTTCTTTTTTTTGCAATGTTTTGAGTTCATTTTTGAAGGTTTCAACAATTCCACTGAAAACACTTTAGCACTTTGTTTACGATATTAGACTGGACATTAGTGTAATTCCCAGGCTTGGGTACTAAATGCTGCGATGCTTTAAACACCAGAGAGACAAAACATTTAGGCATTTAGATGTGCATTTAGATGTGCATTTAGATGTGCGAGATTGCTTATGCTTTCTTAATGAATAAACATCAAGCAAATTGTCTAACCATGGGTTTGAAGGTGTCTCTTCACCACACAGGTCCAGGAACCTTAATAAACCCCTGAAGGCATCTGAGCTCTTTTATGCTCTCTGGCTTTCAAAGGTTCTGTACATAAAGCAGCATTTTCTCCAGTCCCATGTCTCATGGGCTCTCAAACAAACAAACAAACAAAAACCCATTTCTATGAATGAATATTATCCACTGCTCAGCTTATAATATGGTAACTACTTGAATGTAATATGTGGCGCATGATTTCTTCTCTGGATTATAAATCCAGTTCTCTCAAAAATTGCTTTATATATTAGGGTTAAATAATACTAGTTTTTATTAGAGTCCTGAGGAGGAGGGGGGAGAGAAAGAAATGCCTCATGCACGTGATTTTTAAAGATGTTTGTTTACTTATTTACTATTAAATAATAATAATAATAATAATAAAAATAAAAAATAAAATAATAATAATAACAACATTATTATTATTATTATTATTATTATTATTATTATTATTATTATTATTATTATTATTATTATTATTATTTTGCCGAGGTCTCGTTTTACCTTGTGTATTTGAGGGGAGAAAAGGAATCACTTCCAGGGCACTGTGAGCCCATTTCCTCAGCTCCCCCAGCTCTCCAACCCCCAACCCCCCTCTACACCAGCGTCCCTGCTGATGGATGTGTGAGTGGACAGAGAGAGAGAGAGAGAGAGAGAGAGAGAGAGTGGGGGTCGTACGTGCTAAACATTATACTAGCATACTACAGTAATAAATAGTATGTCAAAATAGTGCGCTGGCACCACTGGTCAAACTAAAGGTTGGATATAAAAGTAGCTCCCTAACACTAATGGACATGGGGTTTGGGTGTAGTCTGTAGGACTGAGGTGGTGTACTGATTGGCACACAGTCCGACAGTTTTGTAGATAACGGGGGACATGAGTGTGCTGTTTAGTGTGTGTGTGTGTGTGTGTGTGTGGCGTTTGGACACAGGCAGGGGGAAGGTGAGGGGAGCTCAGGGGTCTTCATGAGCTCCATGTTAACGATGAAAACACGTTTCATGTTGAGGGGAACAGGCTGACTGACTGCAGGAAGCCACGCCGCCCTGACCAAACTGCTGCGCCTGGGAGAACCACGGAACACTGGACTGAACTACACCTTCATTTATTTGTTTATGTGTTTGTTTTGGTGATGAGGATGGAGTTAAGACTGGTGTGGGGGGGGGGGGCGCTCGAGAGTGTTTTCCTCATTTGGACGGAATGAGCTGTGAGACGGAAGTGTCGCGCGCTTTATCAGGCGGAGGGAATAAACAGACACTCTGCGTGTTCGTGCACAGGGGCAGGGCAGCCGCACGCGCGCGCTGACTGGGGCCAAAACTTCACCCGACGCTTTCTGGTCTTTTATTTGTTGGCGTTAATTTGGTGTGTAGAATAACACGCGGGCTTTATTTGGAGTATCTGATTGTGGTGAAGTTAGACAAGGCGACCTGGCGGTTGTTGTGGTTTAAAGTAAATGCGAGCAACGTTTCTTTTTTTTTCATTCGATTTTTTTTATTATTATTTTTTTGTTGTTGCAATTTTGAACCTCTCCATCCTGCTAATTGGTCTCAGTAATGTGCTGATTGATTCAAATAATCTAACTGTGTGGAGCTCCGAGTAATGGAGTATGCTTCACATGTTTCTACTGTTTTATCATTAGGTTTAGGTTTAGGTTTAGGTTTATATAAATCTCGAAATTGGATACGTTTTTGTAAGGCTTTCCTGAACAAGATCAAGCTATAAGATGCACAAACATTAGGAACATCAGGAGGGACTGGGGTGGAGAACAGACAATATGGAGTCCAAAAAAAGGGCTTTCCCTAAAAAGTTTTCTCATGTTGATGAAAAAAAATGATATAATCATAATTCTTTTTTGTTCTTTTTTTTTTCCTACTCCTTGGACATTTCTAGTATAATCTGTAAGTAATTATGGTACTGCGAAAGGGATGTATATAGATCAGTGTGTTGTACTCAGGCAATTCTTGTTGATTACTTTTTGTGATTATGGGCACAATGTGTGTCAGAGCTTGTGTGTTTTTGAGGCTGTATATAAATTGAGAAGATTAGAACTTTAAAATATAAATCCTAAATCGCGTGCGTGCCCTCATTAGGGTGTGTTATTTAACTGTTAAACCTTTGGTAGATGGTTTGCAGGAGTTCTAATAAACACATGATGTTATGTTTCTGATAAGGTGCATGCTGTGTTTGACAACTGCTTGGGAAATGTTGGCTGTTTGCCTAAACGAATGAAAATATTTCTTTCTTTGGAAACTGAACGCTTCACATTTTGACAGTTTGGTTAAAAAATTGTAGCTGGCCAAAAAGACAATTGTTAGTTAATTCAAAATTATTTACCTTCCCCACGAAAATGTTTGAATAAAAAAAATCAAATTTATAAATGTTAGTCATTGTGAAATGGGTTAGTGCCATTTGAAATGGCACCAGTCTGGGCAAACCTTTAAAAATCAACAAATCTGTAAGAAACGTATTTGTATGTGGTAGAGGGTGAAAACAAAACAGTTCATGTCAAATACCATGAATATTATCACATTTAAAAATTCTGTAATCAGCAATCCTGGAGCTCAGATAAAGTTGATCTGAACATTAAAACTAGTACAAGAGGTGAAATATAACTTTGCCAGACAATATGTACCATATAAAATAAGGTGTAATTTTGGATTAAATATAACACTATTCTTTTAGGACAATAACTTCTTTAAGTTTCCTCCTGCAGCTAATGAAGAGTCGGGACTAATTTAAACTATTTACTTCATTGTCATTAAAACATGATGTCTATTCCTATGATGCAAGATTAATGACTTAGATTAAGATAAGAAAAAGGATGAGGATATGTGGTATTTTTGTGAGTAAATTTATTTGCCTAAATGCCATGTTTCAAATTATTGTTTATTTAAATGATTTAAATGTGAAATTATTGTAACGTCAACAGGGCGTAAATAAATTAACTGTAAATGCTTTAGCAAAATAAATTGGCTAAGCATTTAGCTGGGTGTTGTCTGTGCATTTTAATTTTGTGTATGAAACTTGTGCTATGTTCATATATGCCATATGTATTCAGGGTATATTGTGAAAAAGGGCATTTACACTTCAGTGGAACTAATCTGATTAAACAAAGATTAAACAAACAGAAATATCTGAAACAAATAGGCTAAGTTAAGAGGTAGGGTTAGGAATATAGGAAAAGGGAGAGGCCAAAAAATAGATATATGATTTCTAAACCATCTTCCCCGTTCACTTGATCCTTCTTAACGTTTGAGTGACAGTTGTTGCTTGATTTGTATTGGAATTCATAATCTATTATACATTTTAATCTTTAAAGCAGTCGTAGAATAAAACAGGTTCTTCAAGAGTTCCTTCAGGATGGTTATGAGTTCTTTACCTCTTAAAGAGTGTACTCAGTTGTTGTGTTCTACATAAAGTCTCTAAAATGTTCCTTATGCAGACAAACCAAACACTTAAGAGTTCTAAGTCTTTACATGATTTTTAAAAATAAAGGTTAGAATGATGCCATAGAAGAAATGTTTTTGATTTGATTAATACATATTCACACTTTTTTTTTTTTTGGTACCTGAGGCAACAACAACAACAAAAGGTCTCTCCATAAATGTTCCCTACCTATTGTGGCAAAATCAGAAATGGCTGAGGAATCATGGACCAAAAGTTTCTTTAGGAAACTAAAATGTTTATAACGGTTGCAGAAATGGTTCTTCTATGGCAGCTTTTTGGCACCTATTTTTAGGAATATACTCAGGGTGAAATCTTATAAAACATTTACAGGCTGGTAACTGTATGGTCCAATGTGATTTTCAGTACCTCATAGTATCGCTTTTGACAGTTTCAAAGAGGTTGATCTTAAATTAAATAACAGTTCATTTAATTAATTAAGTAGTTGGTTAAACTTCTTACAATACATTATAACAAATATGTATGATGATTAACATTAGCCTTCATTTAGAAGTTAACTGATTTTTTTTTTTAAATAGTATGGTATATTATTTATAAGCATTTTTATATATAGTTTATTTCCAGTGTTGTGCTGCACCTGAGGATAATGCCTTTTTATGTGTATTATCTATGTCTAAATGTTTAGGACCACGTAGGTGTATAAATATTACTTGGGCTGCACATTAATGCGGCATTGCCACCTCACGCTTTCTGTGTCCTTGGCCCATACCTGTGCTGAATTCCCCATATTCCTGCATTCATGTAGGTTTCCTTTGGATACTCTGGCTTCCACCCACTGTCCAAAGACATGCAGGTAGGCAGATTGGATACGCTAAACTGCTTCTATGAAGGAGTGTGTGTGAATGTATGAGTACAGGGTGTTCTGTGATGGACCGGCATCCAATGCTGGGCGATTTCTCACCTTGTGCCCAGTGGCTGGGGATCCATCAGGATCCTGACTAGGATAAAGTGATTACTGAAAATGAATGCCTGAGTATGAGATGACACAGGGGCCAAATAATAATAACTGGTCATTCATCAACATTTAGAAGATGCACAAATGACCATGTCTTCTGTTAGAGCAATCATTAAGTAGTTTACAATAATGAGTGCTGTAATAAATAGTGAGGAAGATACTAATGGAGTAAATGGACTAATGGAGCTTTCTCCAAGGATGGCGGTTGATGATATTTACAGAGGATAATAGCATATCTAAGTATATGTAAGATAACTGGGTCATATCTACAGTTAGATCAAACCTCCATTCCAATCAACTATTTGGAAGATGTGGAAGAGGAAAGGGTTTTTTTTGTGACAAATGTAAGCATTTGGAAATGATTAAATGCTACTGGAAGTTTGGAAGGAGCCCGGTTCTATGGTTAGATGAGACAAAGTGTTTTGGAAACAAATACATAAGGTGAGCTGGAGTAAAAGAAATAAAAAGAAGGATGGTTATACAGAAAGGACCATAATCTCTGCTCTTCAGTATAGTGACCGCAGAATCAAAAGTAAATGCAAGGGTACCAGTAATTGTGATACGTGTGATATGAGGATTTTTCTTGTTTTCTAAGAATAATTTCACATCAGTTAAAGGTTAGAATTCCCTTATCTTTTCCCGGTGAGATTCAGCTTGTTGACCACTAAGGCATTTTTCTACAGCCTTCACTGAGAGTGCTAATAATTCCAGATCTGACCGTATACAAGGATGCCAGAAAAAGAGGTGCTAAGGGTACTGCAGCACCCCTGATTTTCAGATTTCTTTAACTACAACTCTAGATGCAACTGCTGACACGTTACGTGTATGCCACTTAAAATTCCAGCACCCCGAGGTAAAATGGCTTCCCACATACCTGAGTGCATATGTGTGTGATGGATCAACCTTAATTAGTTATAACTACTAATATTTAAACGAGGGAAGAGTCAACTAGAATTGCATTTTTATTAGGTCCTCGGGGGTGAGGTGGGGGGGAGGTGTTAGACGACGACTTTAAACGAGTAACACATGGCCCAGTGTGGTCTTTCTATCTCTCTCTCTCTCTCTCTTTTTTTTTTTTTTTACATATATTTCTGCATGTTTGTGCCACCATGCCACATTATTTGGCAAAATCATTTGGGGCTACTCTCTCTAACTCCGAGGGTGAGGCCGAACACACATGCAGTTGCATCACCGTATAGTTTCAGCTGATGTTTTCTTTCATTATCTTATGTTTATTTACTGATGTAAAGGCCCATATATTTTTGGGGGATTGTGGTTCAGGGTGATTACAGCCAAGGGGTGGCCTGTCATTTGAGAGTTCCAGATTGATTTTAAAGTGCCGCTTGAAACGCCATGCGCCACACTGGCAGCCCTGCCAACTCCCCCTGCTCTCTCCACCTCAAACAGGCTTGTAAAAAAAAAGCCATTAGGAAGAACAAGGGGAGGGTGAGTTTCAAAGGCTCAACCACTCCTCTGTTCCAACCCAACCAGCTCCTAATTAGGATCTGATTAACCATGGGAGATGCAAATGCCAATTTCCTCCTTCGCCCCTCCACAAATGTGATGACGGCCAAAATAGAAAGAGAAAGTCAACCAAACACACAAAGGGCCTAAGGATTTCTTGCGAGGAGACAGTGCAATCATCTGTAGCTATTTATGCGTAAATAGCTCGTGGTCAAGCCCCAAACATGACAATAGCAATCAAAAGAGTGGGCGATTTGTTCACATCTGGAGTGGATTTCCTCACCAGAGGAGTCGGCAGCTTATGCAATTGACTCCTTTACTCCCTCTCTTTCTTTCTGCCTCTGAATTGGGGGGGGGGGGGGGCAAGGGTTTTGGGTGTTATTTATTTATTTATTTATTTATTTATTTATTTATTTAAAATCTGACTTTGGTCAAAATTTGGTTAAAAACATATGGTAGGTGTAAGTAAGCAAGGGTTGGTGGTAAACAACCCTTGAATGGTAGATGTAGCATTCAGCCAACAAAAGAGAGTGTAGGAATTCTTCAAAACCTCATCACTTATGCCTGGTGACTTCCCGGCGATATTAATATCCCATTCACATCATTGTATATACTGTAGTAAGCCAGTGTGCCAGTCTTCTACCTCCAAGTGTGGGAAGTCTATCTTAGGACATAAGCATTTGCTTCATTTGTTTATTGCGGTTAGCCCTCTTTTTCCAGGCAACAGTGGATGAGCAGTTGTATACGTGTAGTTACAGGATAATGGTAAGTTTGTGAAAACAGAAAAAACCCACAGACTTTTGTTTGGCTGGGAGGAACAGTTGGAGCAAATGAAGTCAACCGCAGTCTTGATACATCTGAGAGGGTGATTAGGAACTCTCTAATCTCTTCCTTTCTTTCAATGTTGTGTTTACTACTCAAATTGCCCATATATACTTATTAATTAAACAGTGCCACTTCTCTTCCTTTCTCTGAACATGTAGGGAATTGAAAGAGAAAGAATTGAAAGAGAGTGAAAGGAGCGAAAAAGAGAGAGAAGAAGCTTAACTGAGGGCTGGTACTGAATCGCGTGTTAGACAGTCGGTGGATTGGATCTGGTGGAAGCTGATAAAGAGTATGGGTGGACCCACAAAATGTCCTGAATAATGACGTCATATGTTCCCAACTCTGTACCGCTAATACTGCTAATCAAGCAATTCTGTGAAGATACTGCTTGCTGCACACCCTCCAAGTGGTGCTTACAAGAAATCAGCAAGAACCGTGCGTTCTCAGAATGAATCAGGCGTGTTGAATGAGTGAATAAAGAGTTTATTACTATTAGGCATTCAAAATGATGAAAGAAACCCTTTATAAACAAAAGTCTTTGTTCCACATGGTAGACGTAGCTTGCAGAAATGGAAACATTTGTTCTTTTGCTAAGTGAACGCTTACTGCAAGCTGCATGTAGAAATACAATGAACAGCAATTGTTTCATGTTCTGCCTCATGGCCTTTGAAGGTCTGATTCGCTTCCTCACCCGACCGACTTTTCTAAATTCAGGTAAGACAGAAGCAGACAGATGAGGCTTGCTTTGCATTCTTATCTCTGCCGTCATCTCTAGAATGAAAAACTTTATGTGACTGTGTGCATGTGTGTGTATGTGTGTGAGTGAGTGAGTGAACATTTCAGTGTGGGGGGATGGGCCGCAGTGTAGGGTAGGAGGGACAGAAAGAAGAAGGTGATAGACAGAAGAAAGAGTGGAACAACAAAAGAGAGAGGAAACGGTAAAAGATATAGTGATTCGACAGGGGGTTGGGAGGTGTTGTTACCTTAAACGCTTGCCTAGCCAACTTATCTAAGCACTGCCTAGAAATATACTTTATTAAACGAGCACTATGAAAATTCAACATTCAAACCGTAATGTATGTGCATACATTATGATGAGTTCAACAAAGTAACTGTGGTGTAAACTTAACCCCATCTTAACTATTGTGTTGTAAAACCGAATCCATATTCATCATTTGTGCAAGAGTCGTGTATTGCTGGAATGATGGTATTTGATCATTCAAGTAAAACAAGTTTAACAAGCCACTAAACAAATCGCCGAAGGAAAAAATGCCATTCTTATGGCCTGTATTGTCAAATACTGCACTTTGTAATCACAGCTGAGTGCAAATGTTAGCATCCCTCATAGTTTATTGGTAGAAAATGTCAATGTCCCATTTAACTCACTGTTATAGTATACATACATACTGTACATACACACATGCACGCATACATACATGCATGCATACACTCACCATCCACTTTACTGGGACCTGCTCATTTATGCACTTATCCGATCAGCCAATCATGTGGCAGCAGTACAATGCATAAAATCATGCAGATACAGGTCAAGAGCTTCAGTTAACGTTTACATCAAACATCAGAATGGGAAAGATGCGATCTCTGTGCCATTAATGTTGGCACGATTGTTGGTACCACACAGGCTGGTGTGAGTATTTCAGAAACTGCTGATCTCCTGGATTTTCACGCACAACAGTGTCTAGAGTTTACACAGAATGGTGCAAAAAGAAAAAAAAACCTGGGCAGAAGGTTTGCAGGATGAAGCACTTTGTTGATGAGAGAGGTCAAGGGAGCATGAACAGACTGGTTCAAGCTGACAGGAGGTCTAGAGTAATTTAAATAAGCATTCTGTACAACCATGATGAACAGAAAAGCATATCAGTATGGACAACACATCGAAACCTGAGGTGGACGGGCTACAACAGCAGAAGACCACATCAGGTTCCACTCTAGTCAGCCAAGAACAAGAATCTGAAGCTTTCATGGGCACAGACTCACCAGACACTTGAGGACTGGAAAAAGACCAGGTGATGTTTATCTTTAACTGTCCAGATTTGATGAGTGTCCATGATGGGCTCAGATTCTTTTTCTTGTCCGACAGGAGTGGACCCCAGTGTGGTCTTCTGCTGTTGTAGCTCATCCACCCCATGTTTTGTGCATGCTGAGATGCTTTTCTGATCAGAATGATTGTAAAGAGTGTTCATTTGAGTTACTATATCCTTCCTGGCAGCTCTAAGTGACGTGGCCATTGTCAAGCACAGAGCAAAGCGTTTTCACCAACAGAGCAGTCGCTCAGTCAAGGTTTTTTTTTTTGTTGTTGTTGTTTTATCGTTTTTTCACATAATTCTGTGTAAACTCTAGAGATGGTTATGTTTGAAATTCCCAGGAAATCAGGAGTTTATGAAATACTCAAACCAGCTCTTCGGGTACCAACATGCATGTGATGATCAAAAATAACAGAGATCACAGAGCTCTTCTTTTTAATGTTCGATGTGAACGTTAACTGCAGCTCTTCATTTGTATCTGCATGATTTATTTACTTTTTGCTTCTGCTCAAGTAGGAATGTGAAGGTGTGCAGATATTCCTAGTAAAGTGAATGAATATAAATTCATACACTACAGGACAGAAGCTTGGGCCCACCCTCAGATTAAAACAAACAAACAAACAAACAAACAAATGATATGCTGCTTTGTCAAACACGAAAATAGAAATACTGAAAACAAATGTAACTGGCTACAAGTTTCTTAAACTAACCATCTTTTGCCTTTATCACAGCGGCACAGATTCATGACAAGTTATGAAAAGCAATTGCTGGATAAGAAAGCATCATGATGTGCTGGCTGCTTCTCTGCAAAAGGTACTGGGGTACTGCATGTCATCAATGGAAACATGAATGGAGCAATGTACCAGGATATATTAGAAAAGTATTTAATTGCATCTGTAAAAAAATTAATTTGGCTAGAATATGGACATTTCATCAATACAACAACCCCAAACATACAGTATATCCAGAATAACTCTAGAAGACCTTGCATTGCCTAGCCAATCTCCTGACTTGAATCCCATTGAATATTTATGGAGGATTATGAAACTGTGAGGTCATCAGTGGAACTCTTGAAACCCTGCTGCTAAACACTAAATACTTCTTATCATAGATCTCTTAAAGTTATGATTGCCAATTACAGCTTTGCAGTAAAGAACTAATGTTAGCAATTGGTATAAAGTACTAATGTTGGTAATGGTCTCGTCTTCGTCTTCTGCTGCTGCTTAATCCTGTTCAGGGTTGCGGGGAGAAGCTGGCGCCAATCCCAGCTGACATCGGGTGAGAGGCGGGATACGCCCCGGGCAGGTCACCAATCCACCGCAGGG
>JAQLOM010000015.1:11558288-11571261 GCA_030068315.1 Chrysichthys thysi
CACACACACACACACACACACACACACACACACACACACACACACACACACACACACACACACACACACGCAAATGCTCACACTCATAGATAAAAAAAAATCTACATTTAGAAAGATTAATGTTCTGTCCACTTTATTCAAGTTGTCCATAGATAACACTGGGATGAACAAATTAAAAAATGTTTCCACAACAAAAGACATTGCTGTTCCTGTAACACTAATATGGGGGAGCACAGTTACAAGAGAACACAAACACAAGTCACAATCCAAACCCAGCTACACACGTTCCAAAAATGAAGCTGTGAAAGTGCCACAGCCACAGCCTGTCCCACTCTACAAAACATGTTCCCAAAGAAATGTGACAAAATCTATACAATCTCTATGCGAAGAAGTGCTTTTATTTTTTTTTGGAAGTACCAATGTCTACAAAATCACCAGCAAAAATACTTCATCTCTGTAAAAACTCAGCAGGACAAGCTTTGGCTGTAGATAACATCACAAGCAGTTTTTTTTTTTTTTTTTTTTAAACATTTTTGGGTTTATATTGTTTAATTAACACAACACAGTTCCTTTATTACAAATGTACAGACTCCTACTGCAGTCTAAACAATGCCCTGTGCACAATTTCTTCACCTTGAACAATTCCCTCAATAACTAATCGTGCAGTTTACAGCATGAATTTGTGTCACAGTTTCTGAAGTGTTTTTGGGAAGAATATTTGTTGATATATTGTGTGTTTTTCATGTAAAAAGAAAAACAATATATAAATGGTGACAGTTTGAAGAAACTTGCAGTTTTCATGTCTCCAATCCCTCTCAGACCCTGAAAAAATGGCACCCTGAGTGTAGATTAAACTTATTATTCAAAATGTAAACACACCTTTTCCTGCAGCTAAGTGAAGTAAGAAAAGGCACACATAAGAACACCACAGAGCTGTAGGATAAGATGGCGCCTACAAATCGAGGGCCATTTTGGTTACATCAGCTTAGTGAGAAACATTCTATCAAATATGACATCCTACTCAGTATGTGTTTAGAACCTAGATGTCATGTTTCAGGTCATGACCATGGACGTTGTGGCCTACTATCTCATTTAATGCTAATTCATCTCTGAGAAGTGCTGCAATCCTTGTATCTCACTAATATTGTTTCGTATAATTTGGTTATTCTTCCGCATGAACACTATGCAAACTATATGTTATATAGATGATTCAGTTCTGTGAGCTTTGAATGGGAAAACACAATTATTGTGCTACATTTGGCTTAATGAGATGGCTTAATGATTCAGAAAACAGGCTACATTATGAAACGTGATAAAATTCACCATTCATAAAGAATAAAACATGCAGAAACCCGGTTGAGTGATGAGTGTTTTTATCGTTGGTAAGAAAAGATTGAACTATGGTAATACATCACGGGTGTTTTTTGGATGTTGAAACGTTAATTAAACAGCATGTAATGCATGTTAACTCAAACATGCTTTATGTTATGTCCGTAGTAAAAAGCTGATATCACAATGTTCCGTGACGTCCCCACCCTAAGCATGACAATCTTATGTATCAGTTCTTGTGATTTCTTGATAACAAGTTAATGTGTTCAAATGAAAGTGATTTATTACTGAAAAAGCAAGAGGATAGCACTGGGATAAGGACGCTTCACTTCTACAGCAAAAAGATTACAAGTGTACCTCGATTCCCCAGCTTCTCAGCTAATAATCTGTTAAAGCAAAGTATTTCTGAGCAATTTCATATTTAAATGCTATGCAACATCTTTCCTGGGGAAAGGTTACAGAGAAGGTGAGGATGAGGCCAGGGACATTATACAAAATGGGCATAAATTTATGCAACTGACATCTCTTCCATTCTCTCAGTGCAAGAGTGAGAGAAGTCGAGGAGCATATCAATGACAAATAAAATGCTTAAGCTCGACCTTGTTTCCCCCCCTTACATTCAGTTCAGATTCAGGGCTTGATCCAAATTATTTAGATAAGCTGCTTTGACTTGACGACCTTACCCTTTTAAATGCTTAAATTGAATCCTGTTGAATCAGATTCTCAAGGTTGAATTAAAGTCCATTCTACACATTAAAGATGGAATTGCACTAGACATCAACAAACATAAATGACAAACACATTTTCGTCCCATTCTTTTTGGTGTGATTTATAGGTGTCCACTGGTTAAAACGAATCTTTCATTTGTATTTCAAAGGTTTTGGTTAAAAGGGTTTCAACTGGTCCTTTTGTTAAAAGGGCACACACCATCTTTGCGTAATGTCACCTTTATAACACCTAATGAACAACATGCCTATTTCTACTGTATATAGGTGGAGACGTAAAATTCTGGTGATATAAGGAGGCACAATTTTCATTTCACAACTCGCTAACAACAATCACGCTGCTTTCTTTATCACATTTAGCATTGGAGACAAATAGCTAAACAAAGCTGCTCCCACCAGAACTGACACAACACCACACGATACTAAGAGAAGGACCATCACCTTTCAGGACACTACGATGAGTCATTACAGGTACAGACCCAATGTAACGCCAAGATGGGTTAAAAATTGACAACCATTACACCACTGTCCCATGAGCATGACATACATAGCGGAGCCAAACAACCATGGATCTAATACACCTCAAAAAATAGGAAATTTTACAAACAACCCCGATGTTTTTAGATTTAAAAACGTACCTATGTAAATGATAAAACACACTGTATCCTGCCACCACAGTAAAATGGGTCATTAGGGTTTTTTTTTCTCCTGTTGGTAGTAATAGTCACAATTCTTCTTCATAAGATATTTCTTTGATAAGCTACAATAACAGTAAGTGTTAACAATTACACTGGAAAAATATATGCATGTTTTTATATTCTCTATATAATTGTTTTGTTTTTTTTTTTATACAGAAAGTATATATATAGTGTAATTATGGCCATATTGGCAAGAAAATAAAGGCAACTGTAACAATTACCACACGTCTTACATCATATGACTCAAGAATCGAGTGGTTGCTGAATGGGAGGAGTCAAGAAAAAGTGTTGGTTAGTGGCACTTTTTGCATTTTTAAAATAAAAAAAATAATAAAATCAATAATAAGGCTACGTGGGTGTACACTCATCTGACACTAGCTGAGTAAAGACATTATGGTTCAAAGGTTTCTCTTAATACATTTGTTTTTTATCAGTTTTTTACCAATACATACCCTTCTTTCCATTCTAATTAAACATATATCTCATTACCTTAATGCACAGACCAACTGAGGAAAAACATCATTTAAGAACAATTCTGGACAGACCGAGCATCACTGGAAAAACCACGAGCTTGAAGTGGTAAAACTCCAGAAAATTGTACTTCCTTTCATGATACCTCCCTTTTATGTTTAAACTCACAGGAAGCTCTGAGTTCTGAAGAATTGCTTTTTTTTTTTTGTCTTTACATTCCCATGGGAAGTGTTGCTGGCATTTTAAAGAACCTTATTTTTGTCCAAGTGTGACTTTGCTGTCTTTATTTAAGTACGAGCCTGCTAAGACTCTTTCATAATAAACACACAGAAACATTACAAAATAAATATACAGTACAATCGTATCACAGTTCATTAGTTCATAAATATAAAATAAATAATAAATACACATTATACTTCTCCATAAGTTTTGGATCTCTCAGGATTTTGGAAAAAATATCTATAATGGAAAAGAAAACGACAGCCTTATTTAATTATAAAAAACCTTGTCAGTTCAAAATATTTTCACTTAAAAAAGCTTTAAAAATCTACTGTCAAACGAAACTCAGGTATAAAACATGGAAAATAGCTTTAAAAGTTTTCTCATGACCGTATATTTGTCTTGGTTTTAAGATGGAAGGGGTAGGTTGCATGTTCATAATAATTCTTTTTCGACGCAGGGGGTGAGTTGAAAGAAATAAAAAGTCAATTATAAAAAGGTGAGAAAACATAAATACGTAAAGAAATGAATTTTACATATATTAAGAGAGGAATACAGAACAAACGGATGTCTTAATAATTTATAAAATGACAGTTCAACCTATAAACTGTTAATTAATTGAAAAGAAGTGCAATTCATCGTTAATAAATATAACAGATACGACTGGATTTAACTGAGTAGCGATACATTATATTACTCTAGCATAAATAATGCAAATGAATGAGAATGAACTAGTGTTTCTGCGATCTACAGGTATTTAAAGTATTAAAACCTAAATGTTGATCTAGAACTACTAATAAAATATATGTTTAGAAATATAACGGCTGAAATTTGGAGGCATGTGGATTGACAGTTACACTGTAGTGTTAACCAGATGGTAACTGATATGAATAACACACAGCTTACCATTGAGACCCACAGAGACCCACACTGCGTTCTCTCTTTGAGCAGAACGTGAACAACGTGCTTGTGAAGAACAGGTACAATGGGCCTCAATGACCTGAAGCTGTGGTGATTCAATACAGGAAGTGCTGCATCTGCCATTATAAAGGGCCAGTAGTCCCTCATACACAATATAACGACAATTTTAGCCAAAGGATTTGGCTCTTGTTAATGCTGAAGCACACATTCTCTTCTTCATCCTCAGCTTCACTCTCAAAAACATGCAAAACACTCCTTTAGCTGTGTAGTAAAAATAAACAAAACCAAGCTTCTCTTTTTCACCTCTGGCCAGACAGAAGGATCTGGTTGTGGCCTTTTCATCCTTTGCTTTCAATCCAGCAGCATTTTTGGATTTTGGAGCATGTTATATAGGTTATATACATATTTCTCATTTCTCTTGCCATAGGATGCTCCCTGGGATGAAGGCTGTTTTACTCAAAAACACCTGAATGCCCATTATTGTGTGTACAATTTGCATGTACTTTCTTTGCTTCTAGACACATTATTTGTCTTCTACGTTTCTAGTGGGCGAGGCCACAGGTCACACCTTAATGCCTTTCACTGCCTGGTTGATGGTCTCCAGCAGGGCCTTGTTCTCAGGGTTCTGGTAGCAGTCTTTATTGGTGTACATGTCAGTCAGAGTACTCACATAGTTTTCAAAATTCTGCTCTGTGATTGGTTCCTGCTGTGAGAAAGGAAATTGGAGGCCATGATGCAAAACAGTTTGGGCATGTGTGAATTTGTGCGTGAATGTATATGTTTGTGTGTGGTTTCCCTGGGAAAAAAAACAAAAAACAAAACAAAACAAAACAAAACAAAAAAAACCATTTAATACATTAAAAAAAAAAAATATATATATATATATATTTTTTTTTTTTTTTTTTTTTACCAGGGAAAGCACATGTAAAATCCCAAAACAAACCATCCTACAGTTCATTTTGCACCAGTAGGGGGTCATGCTTCCAACGACAGTTTTGAAAAATCACAACGACTTACATGACAGTTAATTCCAGTCCTCTAATTTGACTGGACGTGGATTATTCAAAGAGGGCCTATATGTCGTATACCCACACTGGGGCAATTCACTTGTCTGTGTTTACCAGGTAAAATCCCAATTCTAGCAACAGTTTTAACCTGTAACAGGAGTCCTAGCGACGGGATCAGCAAGCAATACATTTTTCATGAACCTAACTTTTGACTTCAAATATGAACCCTCATTAGACGAAGATGAAAAGGAAGAAAGGAAGCCAGGTTTACCAGTAGCCCCTTTAAAGGCAGTGAACATATCAGCGTCAGCTAGCTAGCCAGCTAACCAACAGGCTATACAGTGAGTTTAGCGTCTTCTTCTTGCTCTAACACTTGGCCACATTGTGTCTGACTTGTCAGTTTCTCAATATTAATTTATTCTTTAGCGAACTGGTGAACCAAAGTAAAATCACACACAAATCGTGTCTCTAAACTGGGTATCAGCTCTCTTGTTTGTACAGTATTGCTTAATTGTCTGAAAGGGTTTTTTTTTTTTAAATCCTTTGGCGTCAGGTACATAAATACATATATTAATATGTCCGTTACTTCTTTTCTCCTATCCCTACACAATGCCTACAATTTACTCCTGAGTAAAACGAGGCATAGTACATGAATGTGTGTGTGTGTGTGTGCATCTAGAGTGTATTCCAATTTCACAGCCAGTCTTCCCACGATACCCTCGGATCCATTGCCCCATGGTTTGACCATGGTTAGCAGTTCCTGAAAATAAATGAAAGGATCAGGACAGATCTCGGGCGCAGCATCCATATAAGATCTGTGTCCAGTGGTCAGTAGATGGCAGCACCTATCTGTGCATGTGGTCAGAGCAGTAAGAGTTCACGCAAAAGCAGTCACCCAGACGTCCTGAATAAGATGGGACAGATACACACGTATAAGCAGTGCGAACACGTAGAAACACACGTCAGAGTCTATGACCACATCAGAAGGTACCTGTTGTGCTGAATGCACTCCGCTTCGTTCCTCAAGTGGTTTTCGTACATTCCCAAAATCAAACCTTTACACGACCTAAATGAACCTAAGATACAGGATGTACTTCATTACATTACATTATTGTCATTTGGCAGACTTCCAGTCCATAATCTCACTTCGCCGTGACGTTTACACCACCTCATACTAAGACAAACTTTTTAACCTGCAAACATTCTCCCAGACTAAGTCAGTCCTAGAACGAACATTTTTATTCCCCGTGGATACGCCATGGAGAATATTCCGCATGTTCTACCAAAGTCAAAGTGCACATCTTCCTGTTTCTTCCTGGGGTTTGGTTTTTTTCACACAAGACAACACGCAAACAAAGGAACCCCGAGTAAATGAATGCACAAACTCCAAAAAAACAACAAAAAAAAGCCTACCACGATAGATCCCTTTGCCTAACCATGCACCCCCCCCCGCCCCATATTTCTCTCGCTCTCTCTCTGTCTGTCTTTAAAAAAAAAAACATAGCAATTCATAGCCTATGGTATCAATCCAGTTTACAAGCATGTGTACCTTAGAACAAAGGCCCAAAAACAACAGGCCTCTATCACAGTGTATTAATACTCGCCGAGGCTCCTGGGTAGGCAGCAAGAGCGCCTCGTCTTCCCTAATCATCGGGCCCCCCCATGAACAGCACACCTCTGGTTTCAGTGTAATTACAGACAGGCGATAATCAGGTCAGCCCAGCGGGGCCAAGTAAGCCAGCGGAGGTGTTAATAAACATTCCTCCTGCCTGTTTTGTTCTTTTTTTTTCCGCAGGTGAGAAAGAGAGACAAGGCAACAGAGTGGTAGAGGTAGAAACGGAACCTGTCTAGCTGTAGATTGAATAGATACCCCGGGGCCTGACACACCAAAAGGTTATTTCTGTTTAATGGTGAAAGAGAGAGAGAGAAAAGCAAGTACATGAGATATGTACACATGCATTTCTCCTTAGAGCTCAGAAGTAGGGGGAAATTTTAAAGACTGCCTTAAATATGAATGCTAACACATTTTGATATTAGCATAAGGGTTCCTTCCAGTCACAAGGCCGAGATTTGACATTTAGCATTTTGAAAATAAAATATCTAACAGCATAATGTAGTTGTTTTGAAACAGAGAGCTGACTCAAAGATCGCTGTAACCCAAGGTGAGGCGTCGGAGCTGAATCTCTCGCTAATCAGTTATTTTTCTGACTCTCGCCTGCTACTTTTCAAAGCGCTTACTTGAGACTACACGTTTGGTTTTTTTTTTGGTTTTTATTTATTTATATATATTTTTGTAATTCATTAATCTCCACAGTTTAAATGATGTATTTTTGGTCTTGGGTTCAAAGACAGGCTTCAAAAAAAAAAAAGAAGAAGAAGAATAAGAAGAAGAAAAAAAAACAGTTCAAAAATGGTATTTTTTTGAAAACTTTTTACAAAACTGCGCGCTCGAATTTTGAACTGCCGCGACTAAAGTAGTTACTCTGGCTACCTCGCAGTTCTGACGATGTTTCGCTCCTGTTTATGTTTCACTCTGCGGCAGTTTGTATGGTTTTAATTACTTGCCTTTGCCCGCAAACCCCTTGTGCCAAGTTATGGCCCAGAACCCCAGACATGTTTTGTCTATTTTCCCTTGTATCCTTCTCCACCTCAGTCCCTTTTCCTTTTCATTCTCTTAGCACATTTTCAGCTTCCTGTCTTTTTCTTTTTTAGTCCATCTTTCTTTGTGGCATCCCTTTCTTTCACTCAGTCCATCTGTAAAGTGGACGGAGGCCTCCAAAACCCCTTCATGACGTTCCTCGTGGTTTAGGTTTAGCCTCTGTAACATCTGAGCATTACAAAATTGCAGGATAAACTCGAGTGAGCCATTACATCTCATGACAACTCACATTTAGCGCAACCGCGTCGTAGGAAATCATCAATCACTGCAGAATAACTCCTAAGAATTCAGACAGATGCTCTCAATAATGAAAAAAAACAACAACAAACCCACAAAAAAAGCAAAGAAACCCATCATCC
This sequence comes from Chrysichthys thysi, assembly GCA_030068315.1. NCBI lineage: Eukaryota > Metazoa > Chordata > Actinopteri > Siluriformes > Claroteidae > Chrysichthys > Chrysichthys thysi. The sequence continues at coordinate 11,566,677 of JAQLOM010000015.1, forward strand.
TATTTAGCATTATGTGATCATCTCTGGAGCATTAATATCTTGGATGAGTGGACTTTTATTCTCTTTGTATGTCTTGGTTTCAAGCCTAAGCGTTCTCCATAACATTGGCTCCTGAAGATCTTGAATATCTTCACATTCAGCTCTGATCAAGTCCAAGAAAAAAAAAAAACCAGAGAGCTGTAAACACCATCAGAACCACAGCAGTGGACTGGCAGAGGAAAGCAAGTCCTATGACTCACAAGCAAACATGAAATAAATCACAATCGACTTGCGGCCAGGCTTTTCAAAGCGTTACTGTTGTCCTAGCGGGTTGAGTTTGATACATCAGAATAATGGGAACGGACCGGCCACGTTTCCTCCCTGTGTGTGCTTCTTTGCATTGTTTTGATGGGCATTTTTTTATTGAGATATCCCTCATGTGTTTAGAGCGTTCATTAGCCAGGGAAACGATCGCGAAACCGTAGAGAGTCAAATTTATGACGCGGCAAGTGAACACACCGAGGACAAAGTCAGAAGGAAATAAAGAAGCTCTCTAGAGAGAAACAAGTGATGACATTCCTACAAGTTCTTGCACAAGCGGTGGTGCGGGAACTCCGTGTGATTTTAATAACATGTCATTAGACTTTAATGACAGGAAAACATTGTGCGGTTTATAGCGCTAACAAGATCACGGAGCGCTCGGTTAAACATAGCTATTCTCTTATTTCTGTGAGTGTGTGTGTGCGTGTGTATGTTTGTGTGTACATTCATGGACTCTTATGTCAGCAACCACAAGGGTTCCTGTAATTGAACCTGACTTCGCCGTGATAAGTATGATACAACAGGTGGCACATTACAACCCTGGATTCCCGAACTCGCATGTCTGTCGGATCTGTGTTGTTTACACGAGATTTGCTGGTGTGTATACACAAGTTGTGATAGTAATCCCTCAGGACATATAGGGCTGAAGTTCTTGCACAGAGTTCAAAGAGGAGTGTTAAGTATCATTGGCTTATCTCCTAATGTCCTGCCTGTCTTGGGATCTTTATAAGATGTGTATAGAGGTGTGTGTGTGAAGAACGCTCACACTTTTTCTCTATTTGAGCAAAGCAGCATTTCTGCTTTGGAACGTCCTGGAATACGTAACTAGCAAGTGCATGCAGCGATTTGATATAAGTTAGGTAGAAATATTGGGAACTTTGGTTGCCCATGGTAGTGTTGGCAGCCAGGACAGGGTAGTGAGCTCAGGGTAGTTTTAGTGCTGAAGGTTTTGCATGTTTCTCCCATGTCTGTTTGTTTTCCCATCTGGTCCTCTGGGTTCCTCTCACTACCTAAGAACATGCTAGTAGGTGGACTCACTAGATTAAAATGTGTGTGCAGAGGATTGGTATCCCATCCATCGTGAATTCCTAAGTATTCCCAGGATAGGCTCTGGATACCCTGACCAGGACGAAGTGGTTAATGAAGATGGAGGGGTTGGGAAAATTCCCATGATTCAAATGTGACATTGTGAGACAGTGATAATTTCACAGTTGATTTGGTTCAAGGCCAAAGAAGAAAAATAGCACTCTGTGGAGAGTTTTAATGCAGGATGCACGGGAGTGGGTTATTTTAGGAGAGATTTTTTTCACTCTCTGCTTTTCAGCGCTACAGTTTTTCATATTGTTACGGTCTTTCACATACAAAATGTGGTGAGGTTGTCCTATTTCGGGCCAGTAGGCAAATATCTAAACTCTCTTTTCTCAGTTTGTGAAACCAAGAGAGAATGAAAAAGATCATGTGTGTGCACACAAGAGAGAAAGCAAGAGAGAGAGAGGGAGAGAGAGAGAGAGATAAACATGAAGCCATTTAAGCGTCTCATGTTCTAACTAGTGTTGCTGCAATTTTAACATCGCTCTAAACATTTATAGAAATGTGTATGTAATCTGAGCCTGGTCTGAATTGTACTGACCCCCTCCAAACCAAACCACTTGTTGGCCGGTAACAGAGTGCTGTCAGCTGTACCACAAGGCTTGAAGTTTATATCTCTTTCTGCCCTAGATTTTCATTTCCTTTTTGGAAAATCTGGTCTTCATGATAGAAGAGTGGGACTGTGTGTGTGTGTGAGTGTGTGAGAGAGAGAGCGAAAGATAGATAGAAGGAGGGAGGGAGAGAGCAGGTTTTGGAAAATGTGGGAGAAGATGATTCATTCCACATTCGGGCCGCAACATGAATTGAACCTGGGGACCTATTATCTCATCAGTCAAAGAAAATGTTCGAGCAGAGAATAAAGAAAGGAGGAAATGAGGATAAGAGAGATATAAAGGGCGGATTTAAACGCTGGCGTTGAATAGATACAGTTAAAAGGTTACAGTATCTTGCTTTGGGCTTTAAATCCTTCATAATGATGCCGGGTCGTATTATCAGCGTTATATTTCGCAGGAAAAGGGGGGTTTATTGAATTATAAAAAGAATTCAGCCTTGACTTAGTATTGCCCAGGATGGAGATCGGCGCTTAAGTCATGGTGCTTACCTGTCAACCTGTCAAATGGTTTAAATTCCACAACTAACTACCACTTAACACGATCTATTCTGTATGCATGCACACATCTTAAAGCCTAAGAGTATAATAGTGAATTGTAATTGAGTCTTGTGCCGCCCATTCATCTGGAGTCAGGTGAAAATTCACCTTATCCTTATTGCTCACATGAAAAGAAAGCTGATTTGCCCTTTAAAAGAGTCCAACATCGAAAGAGCATACATGAGCTGAGGTCGAGAGGCTGCTCAATTATACGTAGCATGCTACACCTAATAGCCTGATAGTGACGTTTCTGTCTAGGGGGCATATTTGGAGAAGACAGAGTGAGAGGCAGCGCAAGAGAGGGAGAGACATGCCGGCTCATGATGGGTAGACAGGTGCATGGATTTCATTCATTCATTCATTCATTCCTTCATTCATTCATTCATTCATTCCTTCATTCATTCATTCATTCATGGTTAAGTGCATATTTTTTGGGAGCTGGGGAGGAAACCAGAGAACCCAGAGGAACCCCATGAGGACTGTGCAAAAGCATGAAACCCAAACTCCACCCAGACAGTACCCCAAGCTGCTTCCGAGTCCCCTATACTGTCCTCAAACTGGCGGTGATTACCAGGACAGAAAGTAACAACCTACACGTACTCGCTTTCTAATCCATCTGGGCCACTACAGAAGCCTAGAATGGACAAACCAACCACGAGCGCTAGAGGTAAATATTAGTGAAGTTACACAGTTGCATGTGTACACATAAATCCCAAGCAAACACCAACAAACCTCATACTAGGCTTATCAGAAATCCATCTAAAATGATCGAACTGTTAATTAGCCTAACAGTCACTAAGATAAGCAAAAAAAAAAAAAAAAGAGTGGCCACGCATGAGCTACCATGGCTCTGCAGACACATATTACTCACCTGATAGCCACCGGAGGTTCTAATACACTTTTGGAAAGGAGGGATACAGCAGAGGAGCATTCAGATGGGTGCAGTATGCAACCTCACTGCTAGATGTCACTAAATCCTCCATACTGCACCTTTAATAACACATTAAACCCCAGAAGACTGGAAGCCAGTGAGACAATATGTGCACATTTTAAACAATTCAATTTCAAGACCCAATCACAAATAAAGCCGGTATTTCGAATGCTTAGTTATGAGCGTTCGAGCATCTGACCGGATTTATCAGCTATCTATGGTACGTTTTAAATGCTTCAAGCAAATGGCATGATCACGATCTGCAAACTATACGAGCCGAAACGTGTGGAATATAATATCAGTATTTCACAGTTCAACATACTGTACATCCTATGGAGACACAGGAGCATGGCATTAACTAGCTAAGTGAACTAAGCTAGCAGGCAAGCTGTTTTAAGGTAAAAAATAAAGAAAGAAAGAAAAATAAAATAAACTCTGTAAGGAACCTAAAATGTCACTTGGAAGTTTAGTAGTGATTGTTGTGTTTTAAACATATTGAAGTGCTGTTATTGCCTGTAGGTAACACTCATGTTATGAATGTTACATGTATGTATGAATTAGCATAAGCTGGCTAGCTCGTTCTCTAGGCAAAGTTACCTTTCTTTTGTCTGTTAGTTATCATAGAAACATAATAAGGAACAGAGCATTTTATTTATATATACTCACCAGATGTACTTTTTACACTTACTTGATGGCTACTTTTGTTTTTACTCAACTGAATTATTAACAGATGGAATAAAACCTGTTCTTGGGAGTGATTTGAGACTGAAGAAGTGTACGTTAAAGTGTGTCAGTTCAGAACATTAAGTGAACGGTCTCATATAACCTGAGAGTAAATGCACACACAAACCCACGCAAGTTCTCTCTCTCTCTCACACACACACACACACACACACACACACACACACACACACACACGTTTGTATTTATGTCTATGTAGGGATCTCCCATTCATTTCTACAGGCATGACCCTAAGCCTAACTGGGACAACCCTAATGTATTCACAGATTTTTGTAAAATTAAGTGTCCCCACAGTGGATTAAAAACATAGTCCACACACACACACACACACACACACACACACACACACACACACACACACACACACACACACA
>JAQLOM010000015.1:11571361-11584195 GCA_030068315.1 Chrysichthys thysi
GTGTGTGTGTGTGTGTGTGTGTGTGTGTGTGTGTGTGTGTGTGTGTGTGTGTGTGTGTGTGTGCGTGTGTGTAAAAACTCACCATATGGGGCAGGCGGATATTTGCCAGGCTGCGTATCAGAGCTTGACTGAGTCCTGAGAGCTCCATAAACAGTGCTTCATTCTGCTCCTCAATTATCTTATTCTCCTGCTCAATGTTTTTCAGGTTCTTCTCCATGGATGAAATCTGAATAAAACCAAAAAAGGTAAAAAAAAAAAAAAATTGTATTCCACTAAGTGACACAAATATTTTTCAATTCAATTCTGTTGAGCCACATTTGGGCCAAAAGGGTCAAAAGACTTTCAGCTACCTTTAAATCTACCTCATCCAGCATCATCCATTATGTTGGGTAAATGTTGTAGCATCATTTTACCCACTGGGTTGTTTAGTTATCTAGTTTTTTTTCCATTGGTAATTAATGATGTTTGCAATTTTCTTGTATGGTACTACATAAGGTAAACTAATCCTTTTTTGCTGTTTTGTTAAAGCTACACGCTGTAATAATTTGGAATTTCACCCTTTCTTGTAAAAATATGTATTGTGAAAGATCATTTTGTACTACTGGAGATTGGTCTTGAGGCTGTAGGAGGCAGATTCTACAGAATAAACAGGAAACTAAGGCTGAGTCCCAAACCACATTGCACGTGCTAAGCTGTCAAAATATTATCGACACCATTAGTGTACTGATAGACTTACTATTCATATGGTATTACTAATGTAGCATGAGCTTTGGGACATGGGGTAATTATTTTTATACTCTAACATATGCTGTATAATTACAATTATATTTGATAGTTATCAAGGACTGAAGTGGAGAATAAAAACTTTATTGTACACATTGAGGTGACTGTCATTTACTAAGCACTAGATGGAAAAACAAAAACTCTCTCCTTAACAGGAGTTTGTGTTATAGCTAATGTGCTAAGGTAGTCTTTTCTGCTTTGTTGTGGACTTGGAGTTCTGTGTTTATGAATAAATCTCAAAGGATTCTGTTATGATCTGTCAGTCCACTACTTCTGCTATAAAGATTGATCATTTTGAGAATCTATTTCAAAGATAGTTGAAGGGAAAAGTAATCTCTTTTATGATGCCTATGGCTCTGTGTTAAGTTATACCAAAAATGTAAGGGCAGAGCTTTTGGTGGATTTTTTTCAGGTGTGATGATGTAGAACATAGTTGTAGAGGTGTATCATGTGTACCAATTTGATCCCAATAGTCCTGATTGAATGACCGTAATTTGCTCTTACATGATTCCCAGGGCAACATACAGTATCATTGGAACATCATGTTATAGCATATATATCTGTCTTCCCAGACTCAACAATACTTTCAGTTTAATCACAGATATGGTGCACACTGTAGCTTTAAACCAAACCATGAACTTAATCTCATTCTATACACATTAGCCAACAAGCTGGGCCCTTTAAGAATAAAAACCAAAAAAACAAACATTAATGTAATTAATGGCTAACCTGTGTTTGGAGGCTGACCATATCTGCTTCCATTTCATTGTTGGACTCACTGAGGTCACTGATTTCTTTGTTAAGTTGCTTAATGTCTTCATCATTATCTAGCACTAAAAAAGAGAATAAATAAATTAGAATATATGAAGAAGAGCTGACCTGAAGAGGAGTGACTGGATATACTACTCTCACCATCACTAGCCTTAAACTTAGTATTTATGTAGTCCTCCCCTGGAAACTTGGCTTTCTTCTTAGCCAGTGAGGCTCGGGGACAGCCGGAGAGACTGGAGATCAAAGGACCACAAATGATGAAAAATTCACTTGAAAGAATAAAAATCCTTCATGTAAAAACATCCTTTGGAACTGCTTGTGTCTGCTCATAAAAGTTGTCTAAATGTCTCAAATCTAAAAGTGTTCTTTGAAATTACGGGTTTCACACGGTCTCATGCTATTGGCAACTAGCAGGTGTTTTTTCAGAAATCTGTGTAGGACTATACCTGCGATGAGTAAGAAAGCTTCCGTTGGCATGGCCTGATCCATCACAGCCTGGTGTGGGGCAGGTGGGCCCCTCTGTCTTGAAGGCCTTCCAGGAGAAAGGTGTGCCATTCAGCATGCCTTCCTTCTGGCGCCGTGCAGCCAGTGGGCACCCATATGCACTGCGGTGGGTGGCATACTTCCCACTGATATGACCCAGACTGTCACAGCCTGGTACTGGGCACCTGGAAGAGAGAAAAAAAAAATTGAGTAAGACAATAAGAAAGAGAATTTCAGAAGGGATGGAAAAATGGAAATAAAATGGAAGGGACTGAAGGTTAACGGCAAAAATCATAAATATCTTTCTTTTTCATAAAGTAATTCTATACATCATTGCGCATCTTCAGTTGTAATAATGAACACTTCAATTACTTGCATAGACATGAGCCATGATCACAATTGTTCACGTTTTGCACTTTTGCAACACCTTAGTTTCCATACAAATTAATGTTATAGAAGCAAAAAAGTGTTGGTGTAAACCAAGCATATTCACTGTTGTAATGCTGGAAATTCTGTTTGAGAAAGCTTTCTGAACTACATTAAGCTGTAATACACTACAGTGAAATGACTGTCAGGTAAAAAGCCTGTGACCAGGAATAATTTGAATGTGAGTGATACTGTATTTATCTCTCCCATAAAGCTGTCAAAGGTCCAGCTACAACACTGTTCCATAACTGAAACAATACAAAAGTGTAGTATTGTAAAAATCTTTCTATGTGGTACGAACTTTAAGAGTTCAGAGTCTTCTTTGTCTTCCTTGGTAGGTGTTGTTTTGATTCCACCTTTCTTGGCACGAGGACACCCAGACAAACTGAAAACAGAAAGTGTGAAGCCCATTAAGAGAGGAGGCAGAATGCAACACCAGCCAAATAGTGGCCATGAATTGAGATAAGACAGGCCAAATTAAAATAACATTACACGTAGAGTCAGTACCTTCATTTTCAATACCCATTCGAAAGCAATAAGGAAGGGTCTCATCTCCATTTTGTGTATGAATAATGTGTGTGAGAGTGCATGAAGCCTATCTACAACTACACTGTCTCAACTCTGAACTCTCTGTCCTGCAATGTTTATGTATATATTAGTATGAGGAGTTGGATTAGCCATACCTTCGGTGTGAGGCGTAGTTACCAGTGATGTGGCCAGAACCATCACATCCTGGGGTTGGGCACCTGGTGAATAAGATCAACGGACAAGCATTACCAAAACATGATAGGCACTGGATAATAACAAAGATGAGGACTATTTACACAAGCATTATATATATATATAAAGTGTAATAATAAAACAAACATTTGCATGCAAACATGTAGTTGCGATCCTTTATAGGAGAGCGAGGGTAAGTGGGATAAAAGGTTAATACAACAGAAAATGGAAAAATTTGTAAAACGTATTTAGTGGTGTAGCACAGAGAAATAAAAGAAACAGGACTATAAGACATACTTGAGTTCGGTTGCATGTGCTGCCATGAGGGAGCGAAGACTCTTATCAGCAAGAGGGCACCCAGACAGACTGAGACACAGAAGTCAGGAAATAAACAAGGAGAGGGTTTCAAGAAAGAGAGAAAGAACCCAGAAATATCCCACATCAGTAGCAGAAACCGAAACCAGGCAGGAAAGAGGCAAGAAAAAGCTAAATGTGTATTTTCCTCTACTATGTCAGTAAAAAAAAAATGCTATTCAAGCCAAAATGCAGTGTTTGAGCAAGCATGAATCACATGATTACAAATTCATCAGAAATCACAGAAGGTTAGGCAGAGGGACAGTGTTACTGGGTGTAGTAGCAAATAGCCTAATAAACAGCCTTCACTCAATAGAGTTCTTATAAATTTTGCATGTGATCCGAAGGTTCTAAGCAGCCTTGCTAGTCAGTAGACGAAGCAGAAACCTAGGAAACAAGGGTTCCTCCCAGCACCCTACCTGCGATGGGATGCATAGTTTCCAGTGATGTGGCCACTGCCATCACAACCAGGAGTAGGACACCTACACAGAGTAGCACAGAAAAGCAAGACTGATGCCATTTAAGAATTTTGGCCTAGTAGACAAAAACAACTACTACTGCTGACCTTGCATGAACTTGTAAACCGATACATGTTTAATTAAATCAATATTTGAAAAAATACGTAAAGCCATTATGTAAAAAGATACATGTATGAGTCTGTGGCTGAAAACACTCACATTAGTAGCTCTTTCTTGCACTCTCTGGGCTGGAATTTGACTTTGAAGCTGGGGGTTGTGACCTCTCCAGGATACTTCCTGTCCTCTGGGCACTCCTGTGCCATGTCACAGTCCTCATCATCAGAGGAGACAAAAGACCTGGCTGTATGGTCCATCTTTACACACACACACACACACACACACACACGCACACACACACACACACACGCACACGCACACGCACACGCACACGCACACGCACACACACACACACACACACACAATTAAAATATTTATAAAAAAAGAAACCCAACCCTTTTGAACAGACAAATATCCACCCAAACATACTAGATATGAATATCATGTACTTACTTTACATTATTTACTTTGGATTTCTTTTAAAGATCAGTTCCTTGTATGTTCATGATTTTTTTTTTTAATCAAAAATCTTATATATTATATTTGAATATTGTGTTGCTAGACTAAAAAATATGTAATTTTAGAAGACAGTGTAAAGACCCTGTTGACAGAATGTTTCACTGTTCAGAAAAAAACATATCATTATCTAATGAAATTTTTTTCTATCTGATGTATCCGAAAACCCTCGGAGAAACTCTCACCTCCTCTAGCTCCTCCTCCTTGTGCCGATTAGATTTGGTGTAATCCAGAGGCCCCTCCCACTCCTCTTGCTTGTAGGTTTGTAAATGGGGTGAGATGGCAGTGTTGCCATGGTGCCCTGATGATGAGGATGATGAAGAGAGGGCAGGGGAGCGCATGCCTGGGCTTGTGCTCAATGGGCCTCCCTCTTTCTTTATGGGTTTCTTCATACTTAAGTCCAAAGTGCCATTCTCATCCACCTCGATCTCCATGTTCTAAAACAAGGTTAAACAATAACCTTATGCTAAAATGTACTTTCATACTGCATAGTGTAGAGTTAAGCAAATTAAATAATATTACACTGCATAATATACTATTCCTAATCCACGCACCGTTAATTTTAAAGAGCTCATTAATTATTTGCATAAGAACACATCATTCTATAGCCCCATACAGTGTGCTGTGAGCTCAGTATGTACGAACAGCGCCGAGTGAATCCCCTTTCCACCCCTTTTGTGCTGGTGCTAGTGCAGAGTTGGTCCATATTACAAACCTTTTAAGAACCATTTTGCTTTTCCACGTGCTAGAGAGCCACCATAAAACCACATCATTATGTCACTGTATATGACTGTATCCAAGCACAACAAAAACAGTAGCTGACTACAGTGTCTCTTTATATGTATTGCTCCTGGCTTTACAAGCCTACATTGGCTCTTTGGATTAGACATACTAGATGCAACACTAACTCTGTTTTTTTAAATGGCAGTCACAAATTGTTAGTTGGTCTTGTTGGTCACAATAATCCTGCCCTCAGCCCCTGATGTAAGTGGTTCTTGGTTATAGACCAGCAAAGTGCACTTTGTCACATTGTCACTGGCTGCAAAGCAGCCCTTGAATTGCCCTGTTGGAAAAGGGGTATCAGTGTTAAAGAGCAAGAAAGGCAGCTGATCCCAGAGTAGCAGAGCTCTGATTAGAGCCAAGCCACTAGGCTTCTTAGACCATTAATCTTCCCCTTTTATCCTACTCCACTAAAACATGGCAGGAAATTGACAAAATTGATGAAGTAGTCACTATATTTAGGAGGCAGAAAGCTTAAAAAAGATATCCACTGTAATATCAAAGCAAATGCTATGGTATGAACCCCACATGTGGAGAGGGAAAAGGGAGAAAGAGAGGAGCTGATGGAAGTGGATGGAGGGAAAAGTATTTGGGGAGTCACAGTCTGACTTTCTGACTCTTCAAAATCATTGAACTGCCTTCATTCTCTCATTAGACCAGTGGGAATAATGAACAGAAGAGCCAAGCACACTTGCTTTTAGGCTATACATGAAAAACTTAATGCAATAACAGCAAAGCATGGCAAAAAATGCAAGAAAAGAAAGAGGAATGAATAAAATAAGAGCAGAAGAGGTGATGCAACTAGGCCTCAACAGCAGTTGGCCTTGGGAAGCATATCTCTCCAGTTCATGATATATTTATGAAGCTGCCTTATACTGAAGGACCATTTTCCCACAGTCACACAATGTAACACATTCACACACCTGGGCATTTCTGGCCCACAGAAGTGAAATTGTGTATAAAAAGCTTACAGACATGCTCATTAATTCCTTTAGTCGGAATGTCAATGTAGTACTGAGTTTTCTCGGCAGATTTACAGTATTGACATTGATGTTGCTGCAGTTTGAAATCAATATGTGTGACTTGTACCTTATCCTGATGTTTGGTGCTGAGGTTCTCAGGTTTTTCCCAACACCGAGTAGACAGGTTTAGAATGGCTGTAGCGGCCATGTGTGCAGCCTCAGCGTCATGGGAGTAATCATGGGCCCCACATGAGCTCTTTCCATAGGTGCACTGCATGCTGGGACTAAGGGACGAAGTCCTGGGAAATGGAGGTTTGGCTGTGGAAAAACAGGGAAGACAAATGAATGACATTTCCTACCATAATCTCTATATTTTGGGCATGCTTTAATCAGACTTGTGACTTGTTTTTACTTACATTTGAATGCTTTGGGTGAGCTTTCACTGGCGTGTATCTGTGGGGCAAGCACACGCTTGCCAAACACCTGCACGTCAAAGCTTGCATAATCAAAGGAGACTTTAGAGTACTTCTCCAACTCTTTAGCCAGGTTAGCACGGGGTGTGTTGGGAAGCATGCCGGCTTCCCTATAGCTGCCACACTGTGGTATCTCCAGCTGTTTCACAAAACACATGGGTCTAGAGAGAAAGAGAGAGAGAGAGAGAGAGAGAGAGAGAGAGAGAGAGAATGATTAATGCAGGCAATAAAATAACATCTTTTAGAATTTCCTTTATGATTTGTTAATAGCTTTGTCCACTCTTTGTTTAATTTATGGCTGTAGTCATATTTCCATACTATTTGCCCCCCCCCCCCAAAAAAAAAAATTCTGAAAAGCAGGAAAAAGAAAATGTGACACTTTATCACTTTATGTCTTTCTATCAATTATCAGGATGAGCCATTAAAATAACATATCATATATTATTTTTATTATTCGTTTTTTTTTTATCTTTGTGATTTTTTTGTGATTAATAATAGAGTTGCCCACACTATGTTTAAAAACCTAGTTCCATCCAATTCTTTTTCTAAATTTTACAGCCCTGAAAATCTAGTAAAAGAAAATGTAACTCATTAATTATGGGCAGCAAGAGTTCAAGCTGAGATATGTATTTATTTATTTATTATTAATTTGTAAATGAATTTTTAGACATTATTTTTCAGGCACTTCTTTGCAGGCTTTTTCATGCAGTAATTCGAAATTCAGAAAAAAATAGACAAAAAAGAAAAGAAGTAGGATTAAACAGTGTCTTATCACCTCTGGGCACATTTGCATTTTGTAGAGCATGGAATTCACGAGCTTTAAAATGGTCTTCCTTGATTTCAGTGAGTCCTGGTTCTAAATTATCTTTTGAGAGATAATTAAAAAAAGAAAAACTTCTATAACACGAGGTGTGTGTGTTTTTGTGTGTGAGAGTGTGTCTTAGACAGTGAAAGAATTCTGTATTGTGTTACTGTATGTACACTGGCTGTCTGGTGTTCCTTACATTTTATTATAGTTTAATCACTGTTAATATCACAGACCAAACAAAAGGGTTAAATAATAGTAACAGTAATTACATCAGGAAAATATTGCCTACATATTTCATCAGAGAGTTACAAAATGGACATATGTCAGGGATTCTCAGAGCTCAGAATGTTCAACTATTTAAATATATCGAGTGAACAAAGACTTTCAATCAAATCATTCCATATTCAGGTTTTCCCCTAAACATAACTTGATCATTATAATAAACTAATTAACAATGTTAATATGAGGTATTTATAAGCAAAGATGATTCACATATTATATATTTGGACCAACATGTTTCTCAGGCTGTTATTGCGTCTCCTTTTCTGTTCAGTCAAGATGGCATGTAAAGGATGAGGGTTGTTATCCAATATAGCCTTGAGTTTATGCCAGTACATTCTCATTAGAGCAAGGTGACATGCACATCTCTTTTGTGACCTCTCTGTCTCCTCCTAATGGGCTCCTACACCACACTGGTGCTCACTGAAATTACCACTGTACCAATAAGAGACATCTCTCTCTATTGAGACAGGAATCTGCATTGCTTTCCAACAACAGACATCCTTCCTGGAGCAAAGTAATTATTTTTCTTATACTCCTTGCCCTGTAAGTCCATTAATTAGCTTATCTGCAGCATAATTAGTGCTATGGGGCTGCTTTGTGAACTTGGTATGATAGACTAGGCTGTTCTCTATTAGAAGGGCAAAAAGAGGGGGGTTAAGGTTGAACAAAGAATTCAGCAATCAAGGGCAAGTGAATTTGGTCCTTTGATTGACAGCTACGCGTATTACATATGTTTTGCTGCAATGGCTTAGGTCTACAGTTGCCATGATAACTTTAGGACATCAATTGCCATGAACAGTTTTGAACTCAAGCCTCCACTAGTGAACAGTTATAACTTCTATAAAATAGACTTCATGTTAAAAATCAAGTACATTTTTTGTATTAAACTGTATTTCGTGCCCATAGGACACAGTTACAAAAGCGAGCTATTGCACTGCCTGGTGTCACCCAGATGAGGATAAGTTTCCTCTCAAGGTTTCTTCATCACATCATTTCAGGGAGTATTTTCTTGCCACTATCACCACTGGTGTGTGCATTATGGATAAATTTCGATGTTTACAGTTTATAACCAGAATTTATATAGTTCTGTAAAGCTGCTTTGAGACAATGTTCACTGTTAAAACACTATACAAGTAAAATGGAGTTAAAATGAATTAAATTAACCAGCTCCAGCAGGTTACATGGATTCAGGCAATTGTTATTGATTTTGTAGCAATATAATATTGAAAAATGTATTATAATCACTGAAAGTATATTATCAACATTTTGGTTGTTGTGCATGTTGTGAATAATTCTTCGGTTTGTTTTCTTATGACCCGAAAGAACGAATCCTACCTGACCTACTCCTCCCATAAGAAACAGAAATGAATCAAAGTACAAAAATGTATCTAAAGCCATGAACTGACCTGAGCACTCTCTCTGGGTTTGGACTGCCTTTGGGCTGCTCCGTCATTGGCTGCAACAGCTGCTGCTTGTCGTGGCCCTTGGAAAGCTTCTCAGCAGCAGCGATTGGACAACCAGATAAACTAAGAGCACATTAAGAAAGCACAGGAAAGATATTTGAGCATACTGTACGTGAGAATCTGCATTACTAAAGGAAGGTGCAGTAGTGGGACTTATGGGAGATGCTGTACCTGCGGTGTGTGTTGCGGTTACTGTTGACATGGCCTTGTCCTGTGCAACCAGGTGTAGGACACTTCAACACATTCTCATGCATGGCTAAGACTGTACACACAAATAAAACAAACCAAGATCCAAATAAAATGGAAATAGACTTAAAAAAAAAAAAAGCCCAGTAAATTCAGAAAGAAAAATCCTTACAAATTAATATATTCATTTGTCAAAGAAATTAATTTAATGAGAATAATCAACAACTTTTCAACTAAATGATGTGACAGTGATGTTGGAATTTTACAGTACATATTGATCTTTTAAAATAAAAACGCACAGTGTGTAAAATTGACTTGAAATGAATTTGCATATCATCTATTAAGTAAAAAACAGTCTTATTTAAACTTGCCTCAATGATGATATTAGATTCGAATAAGCTTAGATGTTAAATTGCTTGAAATCAATAAAAATGTACTCTGATGTTATCAAAAGGAAGAAAAAGCAAGATAAAGATGACCAAAACACAAGTGCACATCCACATGTGGACAAACAGTGTATGTTAGTTTTATTTTTCCCCATGTGCTATAAAAAAACATATAAAATGCTTGTAGATAATATATATTTTAGACATTATAAGATCAGTTGTGCAAGCTGTTATATAATGCATAGTGTTACCAATGACAAGTTTAAGGAATTAAGTATCCTAGCACAAATATTGGATAAGCTTCAGCTACATGGATGCAGGCTCCCCATAAACCAATCCCTTAATTTAATTTCAGTTTATTTGATTGATTTAGAATTCCTTACATATTGTTACAAATACATTATTCTTTTTGGAAAGGTGAAAACCTTGAGATGACCACTAAATCAACTGTTAACACAGACTTTGTTTAGGAAAAGAAGTTTGTGGTTTGCCTTGGTGGTATTACATAGGAAATTGTTGTCCTTTTTTATAATATAGTTATTTAATGTCAAAATCAGGCTGAAAATGGAACTGAATTTCACTTTCAGATAGGTAGATGTATGCAGGTTATAAAAGTCAGATTCACAGTTTCCTCCAAATGTACTGGAACAGCGATGCAATTTTTGGCCTTTTGCTTGGCACCACTAAAATAGAAACGAAGCTATGACATGTGATTGAAGCGTAGTCTTCCAGCATTAATTCAAGGGGTTTATATCTGAAGAGAGGAAAATCTGTATTTGGTGATGTTCATGGATTCCAGAATTTAGGTGGTGATTGATTTGCACCCAAGGATTAAAAATGATGCTTATATTTATCATTTTGTTAGTTTGTTCAGTGGCTGACTGTGTGAAAATGGCTGTAATTCCTAAACGTGAAATGCAATAGGTTTTATTAAACCCCTTGAATGAATGCTGGAAGTCTACATTTTAATCACATCTTGATGGCTTCTTTCCAATCCATTGTGATGGTGTGAAGAGGGAAAATAACAAAAATTGTTTCACTGTTACAATACATTTGGAAGGGACTTTGCTGAGGTCAGATTAAAGCTTTAAAATGGTTATCCAAGATTCCACCTTGAGCAAATAATTTACACAAAAAGTTAGTCTATATAAAGTTTATTATCCAAAATATATTAAATCATGTATTAGCACAGACATGAAATTACATAATAATACATAAAAACTTAAAAAAAATGCACCTAAAAAAACCCACTCAGTTAAATGATATGATAAAGATCCACACTAAGGATTTTTGATTCTCATTTACAAAGTAGGCCTACATGTTGACAGTAAACCACAGTAACTATATTTTAATCTTCATTTCTGTGCAGAATTTGCATGTTCTCTAGCCAGCATTTGTGGGTTTCTTCAGGGTACTCTGGTTTCCTCCTGCTGTCTAAAGACATGTAGATTAGGTCAACTGGCTACACTAAATTGCCCATAGTTCGGAATGTGAGTGTGAATGGTTGTATGTCAGTGTATTAGCCTTGTGATGGATTGAGAACCTGTCTAGAGTGTACCCCTCCTCTCACTCGAAGTCAGCTGGGATTGGCTTAGGCTTCTCCACAATCCAAATTGGATAAGTGGCATAGAAAATAGATGAATAAATGGATTGTCCTCACAAGGATAGTAAAGCAATTGAGTGTGTGTGTGTGTGTGTGTGTGTGTGTGTGTGTGTGTGTGTGTGTGTGTGTGTGTGTGTGTGTGTGAGTGTGTGTGTGTGTGTGTGTGTGTGTGTGTGTGTGTGTGTGAGATTGCATAAATCTAACTCACTCTCTGGGGGGATCCTGTCTTTGTGAGGACACCCAGACAGACTGCGGTGGTGAGGGTACAGTCCAGTCACATGACCTGTTCCATCACAGCCTGGGGTGGGACATTTGACCTCTCTTTTCTCTGGCCTGGGACTTTCTGCAAAGGGGAGGTCGAATCACTTGTGAGTCAAACAATGTCTCCTCACAGCTATCAGTAGATGCAGAAGTACAAATGTTTAATTCGAGACCAATTAGAGCATTATTACATACACACAACTATGAGGGTGATTCTGTAATCACTCACACGCCTTAACCTTATCTGAAGTCCAGAGGTCACGATAGTGGATTTAGAGTGATAATGATAGCCATTACTTGTGGTGGATGAGTATTTGTTTGCAGTGTGACTTTTGGATGATGTTATGAAAAAAAAGGCATCATTAAACTTAGTTTACCATAGGGGAGGTTTATCTCAGAGAAGTACTGGGTGTGCAAATGAAGGTACAGAGACAATCCAGTCAAGGCTGAATAAATGAGAGTCAAGAAGGGGAGGAGAGGGAGACTGAGAGGATTTTACTCATGCCCCAGTGGTTCCTTAATTGAATGTTGAAATGCTAACAAGACATGCAACTTCTAATTAAAACTGGACAGAGTATAAGCAAGGCAGTTAAATAGGGATGTGCAGAACCTGACTGAGTGTGCTCAGTGACAGTGGAGTGATGTGAGGACCGGGCAGAGCGCCAAGACACGACCACAAACAAACCAATAAAAGAACAAACAAATGCAATACCAAACTAATTACAAGCACCCTCCCCTTCTGTTACTCTCTACTGTGTTGAGTGCTTTTCCCAGTAATCACACACTACAAGTTTAGTATATCTATGGAAGTAAATTCATGTGGCCGGTTTACGCTTTATAGCTATCTTATTAAAAGTCTACAGGCTCTGTGGGCTTATTTAAGCAAATGTATGTCTACTTTTCAGCTTATTTATCCAGGCTTAATCGTGTGTGTGTGTGTGTTTGTGTGTGTGTGTGTGTGTGTGTGTGTGTGTGTGTGTGTGTGTGTGTGTGTGTGTGTGT
>JAQLOM010000015.1:11668548-11681616 GCA_030068315.1 Chrysichthys thysi
TGTGTGTGTGTGTGTGTGTGTGTGTGTGTGTGTGTGTGTGTGTGTGTGTGTGTGTGTGTGTGTGTGTGTGCTGCAGGAAAACGGCATGTATGACATGGAGCACTGAGGGAAACCCGACTTGACATTTGCCTTTGGTGTCTGCTGCTGTTTGAAACCGGGGTGATGAGTTAGTTTCCCGAAGTGCACAAGAGTCGTCCTCTTGTTTATTATTATTATTAGTAGTAGTAGTAGTAGTAGTAGTAGTAATAGTAGTATCATTATTACTATTATTAGTAGTATTATTTTGATTAATGTTATCATTATTATCATCATCATCATCATATCAATGATAAGAGGGGTACAGGAGGACGCTTCGCCCCCGGGAGTTATTCAGGGAAAAGCCTGTGTTATTGAGGCAGATGTCTTAAATACACCTGGTGTTTTAAACAGTTCAGAGGGGGTCACATCATGTTCAACTCAGACATATAGGAAGTGTGAGCGGAAATCAAAATAGCTTGAAGTTTAGATTCATTTCTTCGCCTCCCTAGTTACATTTTTACATCATCTTTATGTTTGTGGTCGTAATTCTCTCCGCTTCCTGCTCTCTCGAAAGATGTTCTCTCTCTCTCTCTCTCTCTCTCTCTCTCTCTCTCGCTCGCTCGCGCTGTGGTTCTGGCGTAGTAAAGCGCGTTCCCGCGTCCCGCGCGACACCTTCGGTTGAATGAATCGGGAGCGCGCGCCGCGTGCTGGTCTAGCGAGGAGTGGGCGGGTCCTGGAGCGAGAATGGCGCGTGGCGGCGAAGGAGCTTTGAACGCGTTCGCGCGTGGCTTTTGCAGCGCGCGATGTTGGGGAAGGGAGGGGGGGAGGGGTGATTACGCGCAGCGCTCGCGCGCTTTTGACATGTAACTCGGAGGACTCCCGAGGTTAGCAGTAATTCCTGTGAAGAGCACAGGAGAAGACCGACATTCCGGTTTCTTTGTCACCCATCGGATCACGGTCTTTCTCCTCCTCCTTCAGTGGGGAAATGCGTGCTGACGCGGAAAATCTCGTTATTACTCAACAGTAACTGAAGTTTTAAAATACAGGAAGGAGTTTGTGGTTCTCTGGGTCTGTGTTGCTGTCGGGTTATTGTTTTGTTCCTCACCTGATGCTCACTGTACTGAAGTGTACTGTACTGACTTTTCTTGTCCTTGGCGTGGCCCCCTTCAGCATACACCAGCTGTATTTGTAATATGTGTATTTAAGCTATGAAAGGTGTGTGTGTAGTGCAGTGGTGGCGCAACAGTTAAGGCTCAGGGATGCCAAGGATTCAAGCTCCTGTAGTGTCCAGCCAAGATGCCCTTGAGCAAGGCGCTTAACCTTCTCTTCTTCCGGGGTGTTGTATCCTGGCTGACCCTGTGCTCTGACCCCAACATCCTAGGAAGCTGGGATACGTGAAGAAAGTAGTTGTATATGTGCTAGAAGCGTTTGTCTTTAAATGTTTTCTAAGTTAATTAGTGCAAGGTGAGTACAATCCAATTACGCACCTTAAGTCACTTTTTAAGGTACACAATATCCGCGTTTCTGAGTGAGCCAGTGTTAAAGGTTCAGGAAAGATTGAAGGTACATGTACCACTCCAGTTACAAAGAAAGGCTTTGTTTTGTTTTAAGTGTATGAGACTAGAATTGCATAACAGCACAAATTAATCACAAAGACACCCTCTGACTATCAGTACTCAGTACTAGCATACTCCATAAATACAGTCCGATGGCTTAAACGAAGCCAAGTAATTTTTTGTCCCATCTGTGGACAATGAGATGAAATATAGTGCTTTCAGTACCACAGGTCAGCATATATGACTTCAGCCTATGTGAGTGTGCATGGTTGCAACATGTACACAGGATTATGTGAAGAGCAAATGTAAGTGATACATATGAGACACATTGCTGTGCAAAACTACAGATTCCATGAAAATCACAGGACAGTGCAGGCAGTGACACTTACTGCACAACAATATAACAAAAGTAAGTTTTTACACAGTTAGAAATATTTCTCTCGAGCCTACCCATGAATCAACTCCCCTTGATCTGTCTCTGTAATAGTGTACGGCCCATGTGTTTAAAGAATTGTGTTACTGCAGCCTTCATACTGATCAGGACACTTGTGTGCTGTGGTATCTGGCACCAAGATGTTGGCAGCAGATCTTTTAAGGTCTGTAAGATGTGAGGTGGGGCTTGCAGTGTGGCAGGGCACATCATCCTGCTGAAACAGGCCACTGCCATTAGGGAATACCATTGCCATGAATGGGGGTACTTGGTCTGATGTTTAGGTAGGTGGTACATGTCAGAGTAACATCCATATGAAAGCCAGGTCGCAAGGCTTCCCAGCACAGCTCCACCAGCTTGCCTTCTTCCCATATGGCATCCTGGTGCCATCTCTTCCATGTAACCAATGCATATGCACCCTGCCATTCATATGATGTAAAAGAAAATGTGATTCATAAGACCAGGCCGCCTTCTTCCATTGCTCCATGGTTCAGTTCTGATTCTCACATGTCCTTTGTAGGCACTTTCTATGGGGGACAGGGGTCAGCATGGGCACTCTGACTGGTGTGTGGCTAAGTAGCCCCATATGCAGCAAGCTGCGATGCACTGGGTATCCTGCCATTTTTCTGTCATAGCCAGCATTAACCTTTTCAGCAGTCTGTGCTGTAGTAGCTCTTCTGTGGGATCAGACCAGATGGGCTTGCCTTTCTCACATGCATCAGTGAGCCTTGGGCATCTATGACCCTGTTGCCAGATCAGCAGATGTCTTGCCTTGGAGCACTTTTGGTTGGTACTAAACACTGCATACTGGGGACACCCCCACAAGACCTGCCATTTTGGAGATGCTCTGACCCAGTGAGCCTTCACAATTTGACGCTTGTCAGAGTCGCTCAGATTCTTACGCTTGCCCATTTTTTCTGCTTCCAGCACATCAACTTTGAGGGGTGTCTGTTCACTGGCTGCCTAATATAATTGACCCCTTGACTGGTGCTATTCAGTGTTATTTACTTCACCTGCCTGTGCCCTGCATGTTTATATTACATAGATACTGTTTGGGTCAATTTTACTCAGCAGTCAAAGTGGAGGCCAAAAGGGGTCTGAAGTGTCAAATACTGTTTGATTCTTCATGACTCTGAGACATATTTCACCCCAATCACACACACACATACACACATGGTTATTAATGGTTATTAATAGTAATGGAGTTAATAATGAGATATAAACAATGTTTATTATTGGGAATTTTTTTTGGCTTATTGCACTTTGGGATAATTAATCATGCCCCAGGTCAAACTGACCCAGAAACATCATTGATATTCCTGAGAAAGACACATAACAGGAGTGTTAATTAACACACTTCTGAGGCCAAGAGTTTGAAAGTACATCCTGAATATGCAGATGTTTCCTCAGCAACACTGCCTCGACACAGCCAATCACATTTCACACCTATGCTCTGGCCAATTGATATTCATGCTCTTGCCTAGAAGCATTATTGTCTTTGAAATTTTCTGTACATACGGCACTGCGATAAGAAAGCCCCATAATTCATAAACAAATATGCAGTCTCATCTTGTTTGTTCCAGCCTTCCTGTAATCTGTACCGCTTATCCAGTTTCCGCTGACTTCAGGTGAGAAGCGGGGTACACCCTGGACAGGTTGCCAATCCATCACCGATACATAGACAAACACCTATGGCCTTTGGACCATGGGAGAAAATGTAGGCATGAGGTGAACATGCAAACTCCGCACAGAAAGGCCAAAACTGGCCAAAAGTCGACAGCGAGGTGACCATGCTAATTGCCGCACCACCATGTCTCCCCCTCTTGTTTGCTGAAGTTTTCAGAGAATTTCATACATTTCATTTATCAGTACAAATTACCATAAATGGCCAGCACAGACAGTTAGTTAGCTGGAATTTCCTAGTTAGTGTTTCTGTGTAATACATTTTTCCACCAGTCAAATGTTGTCGGTGATAAAGCAGTTTCAGACATCACACAGTTATGTAGTTTTAGAAGCACTCCTGTAAAGTTAACGTTTAAGCCGTTGCTTTCAAAGACGTGTAGTGATTAATGAGGATATCACAGTGAGAAATGTTTCATAACAAATTTATTTCTTTCCTGTCTGTAAATCATCATGCAGTCCTGGTTCTGGTAAATCCGATCCAAGAGAATCATACACATTTATTAGCACACAACTTTGCTAGTAAATGCAACTTTCTACAGTTTACAGGCATTATCTTGTTTTATGGATTATGCAACAGATGTTTATGAATGGACTGGGGGAAAAATGGGGGAAAGGCACTGTAGCTGGTCCCTGGAGTTGGGTAAAGAATAAAGGATTCCTTGCTATAGGGCTTTTTAAACAACACTTTTCCTACATTACCAAAACTTTCTCATCACATGACCACTGAGCTCATGTTTGTGCTCATCCTAGCATAATTTGCTAGTTCCTGCTGGTGTATTGGTAATGAGGGTGGGCATAATCCAGTTCTTTAGTATTTGTGGTCAATTGCGTGGTCATGGTCAGTAAACGCTCATGTGGGTGTAGTGGCCAATTAAAAGGTGTGGCATTCAGTGTTGCTGGCCCGGTGGAAATCTCAGTGGCAACTAACCTGTTTTTGTAAATGTTCACTATTTACGTCCCATTCGTGCCCTCATCTACAGTAACAGCTTTACCTTGGTCATGCACACACACATTGACATGTGCACACACAATTTGACACATTCACACCCAGGGACAATTTATAGTAGCCAATCCACCTACTAGCACGTTATAGGGAAGTGATAATGGGGAAAAAAAAACTGGGCCCAAAAGGATTATCACTTTTAACTGTTTAGGAGAACTTGAACAGTATTGTGGAATACTTTTTGGGCATGCTGCTGTCCTGTTATCAGTGCGGAGCATGAATTAAATGTGTATTCTTTAGCAGGTAAATTCATGCTTATTAGCCCCTAGTGTGTCTTGAATTGTTTTCATACAAAGGTCTTGATAAGTGGCTAGGATCACTAAATGGCAACAGCAGTTTCCCTTTAATGCTTAACCCTTAATGATTATGTTATGGTTATTAATAGGATAAATTGAATTGGTGATGTTTCGCTCTGTAGTAGCGCTTCATGTCATTTTAATATACTGTTTTTATGTATTTAAAAAAAATGTTGGCGATTTGCTAATCAGACCAGAGACAGTAAATAAAATGGTAAAAAAAAAAAAAAAAACTCTTCACTTAATGTCTCCTGCCCTGTTGCTAGTCTCTGGTCTGATGAGCTGCCTTCACCTAAATAATTTTCATAAATACATGGTATTGGATATGGATCTGCTACAGATGCCTAGGCAATTCATAATTAGAAAAATCTAAGCAAAATAAATTGTTTCGAAAACGTCCACTGAATACTTTGCTCAGTGTGTGTGTGTGTGTGTGTGTGTGTGTGTGTGTGTGTGTGCGTGTGTGTGTGTGCTCCTGTGTGTGTCATAGAGTGACATGGAAATGAGATGAAATCATAGAAGAATATCACTACTATAATCTTTCTTTTGAAACAGTAGTCAGATGATAAATGTGAGTCTTTCCATCAATTGGAATATTTTTATATATTTTCGCTGAGATTTTAAATGCAGGCATCACAGTGATGCAATGGTTAGCACTGTCACCTCACTCTCCCTGTACTTGCATGGTTTTGCTCTGGTTTGCTACCACAGCCCAAAGACCTATAGATTAGTTCAACTGGCTACACTAAATTGCCCATAGGTGTGAGTGTGAGTGATTGTTTGTCTCTTGTTCGCCACGCTAGCCCTGTGATAGACGGCCTGCCCAGTGTGTACCACCCTTTCACCCAAAGTCAGCTCCCCTGCGAACCTGATGGATAAACAGTATCAAAAATGGACTAATGGATTTTAAGTGTAGAATAATCATCTTTTTCAGTTACTAGCTGGGTGAACGAATCAAATATACCAAAACTGTCTGTGCTTGCTCAAAAGTCACCAAATGGCATTTTGATTGCATGATGTGTAACCATCTGATTAACACAAGTACGTAGACAGGTGTAAAGTAGATATCCATGCAGTCATATAACCTTTGATAACCATTAAAATCAGAAAGCACTGATAGTGTACCAATTCTAATTTAATGATTCATTAATGATTCAAGTAGGATTTATTTTCTCTCTTGCACTTCTGTTTTCAAGGGTGACTGTAATGCCTTGTTCATAAAATATAATTGCACCAAATTGGTTGGCGGAAGACCAGTTCAGCATTTATGCAGTTAATTAGCGTCTATGGGCAGGTCTTCACTGAAAGTGTTGCGCCGCTGAATTAGAGCCTGTCTTGTTTTGGTGACGAGGAGCATTCCAGATATGGACATTCATTTCTGTTAGCACATCAGATAACCAGGAGAGCATGATGTTTGTCAGGTTTTACTATGATCAGCAAGGAGTCTTGAGTTTAATGCACTGTCACTGATATTTGGTGTACTCGGTTGAAATATTATGTGATCTAGACTAAAATAAAGGGCACCACTGGCATAAGGAATTTCATGAATGAAGCTATCTTTCCAACATTACCAATGTTGGAATAAGTCTCGCTAGAGTAGTGTTTTTCTTGTCTTGATGTTCGAATAAAACCAACCATGTTTAATATTATCACATGTTGTTAGTCTTGGCTCATGCAAATAGCATCATGAACATTGTCAACAACCAGTAGATGAGCTCATTCCAGTGCTAAACAGGAAGCAGCAAAGCAGGAACAGGAACATCTCTGGTGGCTTGATAGCCATTTAGGAGACTCCAGGAAGGCCTCGGACTTAGCAAAATCTTAGTCTGGCACTAAAACACCCTGTGAATAATGACACATTGTCTTTAGGCGTGTAAGGGTGCCAGACTTTCGTCTTTTTAAAGTCTTTTCAGAGTCTTTTTAAAGTCTTCTAGTGTATGCGTTCACATTAGCTCGCTGTTCCTTTACTATCTTCCACTCTACATAAGTGCGTTAGAAACACTTCATTCCGTCCATCACGTTATACGCAGGCAAACAAGGCCCCAGACTAACAAACACTTCTTTTGTAGCTAAACAGGATAGTCCAGTTCAGCTCGTATTTCATTGTGAGTTATGCTCTTTTTATCAGGGACTGAAGCAAATATGGCTAACTTCAGGTCAGCAGATTTGAGTTCAGTATTAGGAGCTGTAGAAAGTTACTTAGGTCTGGTCAGAATGTCTGAGTATATCTGATGGCTATACGACCATGCTATCTAACAGTGTAGATAGTTGGAAAGAGTGTGCGACACTGTGTTTACTTTTTAAAGCAGTGACAGTTATCTTGAACATCAGACAGGTGAATAGTAGATATTTATGCATGCATATAGCACAGACAGTTAGCCGTACAATTAGAAGGCAATTTATTATGTCATTGTGATTTAATGAGGAACACTGACTGTGTATGAGTTTTAATTCAGTGGTAAATTGATTATTTGTTTCCAGGGCTGTTTTTATATCAAGTGTAAGCCCCTGCTGCAGTGTGAGTGGCTATTTCAGGTTATTTTGCAGATATTAACCTTTAAAGCTTGTTACATAATGATTATTGAATTCAGTAACTACAGTGTAACTAACAAGAAAAGTATGTAGTTACTATTAGAAGGAATGTGCGTTCATAGTGTAGTAGTGCGAAGTGGGTTGGGTTTTTTCCTGCCTCTCATTCATTTTCTGTGGAGACAGCCAAAAATCCTGCAAAGAGGATTGCTGGAACAAAAAGAGAAGTGTGGAAAAATACATCTTTACGCAAATCAAAAGTAAACGTTCATGGGTGATGACCAATCAGAATGATTTATGCACCATAGGTCTGGCCATTATTTACATCCATGGACAAAATCAAGCCACACCGAAGTCAGTGCAGGGTTAGGGTTAAAAAGTGCAGGGGAAAACAGACAACAGTGCTGTAACAACTAAAATGTGATTGACGGAAAGTCACTTTTTTAAAGCCTACCGCTAAATGACCCCCAAAACAAGTAAGAAGTATTGACATTGGTTTAAATGAATTTATTTAATACTCAAATGCACATGGAGTTGATAGTGTAATGGTTTTCAATGTATACTGTTGTATAAATGTATAATGCTAACGGTTTTAAATATATAAACATGTGTGTATTCAGTGGGTGAGTACAATTGGAATGTAATTATGTATAAAAAGCAGTAACAAAGTTCTCTGAAAGCTTGTGTAAACCTCTTTTTACTGGAGCACGGATCTAGCTCACAATTCCACATTAGGGATGGCCTACAGATGCTGAAATATCAATCCTTTTCATTCTCATGTTTTCTTTAAAACACTGATCCTATTATATATATCCTTATTTTTTATCGAAAAGAGTATAACCTTTTCGCCTTTTCACTCCTAACACACACACACACACACACACACACACACACACACACACACACACACACACACACACACACACACACACACAAGCAGGCACACAGAAATGAACAAGACTGGGCGTGTGTATTAGATATGATGTGGCTTAAAGGATAAAAGGTTGTTATTTAACGGCTACAAAGTACAACAAACCTACAATTTGATGCTAGAAGTTTATCAGATATTGCAGTGACAATCCTACACTCATGCTCTATGAACATTTAAAGGCCAAATTTTCAGTAGCCTTAGTTTTTTTGATGATTTTCAGAATGCTAGAATAACTGAGTATGTATTGCTTGTTTTGACTGATTAATAAAACGTTTTATGGATTATTCTGGACCGTTTATTACACATTGAATTCTTGTTGTCCATACGTACAAATTCTCACTTCAGAAATCTCTATTTTCTCCTCCTCACACACATAAGAGGGGCAGTACATTGGTCCTGTGGTTAATACTGTCTGTTCATAGCAAAATTATTCTGGGTTCGAACCTGCCTAGTCTCCTTATGTTCGTGTGGGATTCCTCAGGGTCCTCCCACAGGCCTAAAGACATGCAGATCAGATCAACGGCCTACTCTAAATTGTCCATAGTGTTCTGTTATTCATCTCTGTGTTAGCCCTGCAATAGATTGGTGACCTGCCCATAGTGTGCCCCCCCTCTTGCCCGAAGTCAGCTGGGAGAGAGAGAGAGAGAGATGGATAGAGATATACAGACACATAAGAGGACTTCTTGGAAGTATTGGTGTCAGGATATGTACTAGTTTTGATATTACTTGGTATTGGCTCTAAAAGAAAAAATGGTTATTCACACACTTCAGTTGTCACTACACCTCTTGTATCATAGTTTCTCGGACTGAGAGTTGCTGTAGATCATAAATGACAGATAAACAGATTACAGATGCAGTGTAAATTAATGCGTATACATTTGCCATCTTTACTGCGCTATTAGCAGTAATCCATAATTCCATCAGTTTACTGTGTTATATAATTTATTGTATAATTATAGAATTTTAGAACATCTCATAGTCCCTCAGACACAGTTAGGTACGGTAATCATGCTGTTTTTGTCCTCTGTTTTGCCTCCCACATGAATCTTATTTAAAACTAGTTTTATGAAACAAAATCATGAGTTCATCATCCTACCAGAAATCTAATGAACACATCTGCATTCTCAGTATTCAAGTGTCCTTTGGTGTATTGATTTGTATCACTATAGGGGTTTTTTTTCCCGCTCCTTCATGTTTTGGTCTGAAGGAGGCAGTTGAAGTGCAAGTCACCAAGAAATTAGCCATGCTTAACCATAACAAAAGATAGATGCTAAAAAGGAAGCATGAGTCATGTGGGTCATTCTGTGGTCATCACTCCGTTTGCTCCATATTTCCTCGGCCTGTTGGGGTTTTTTTTGTTGTTGATAATATCACCATAGTGGAATGCCACTATATGAAATCAGTGGGCAAGAGTCTATTCCCACCTTGGTTTTTTTTTTCATAACGACTTCACTGTCATGTGTAACAGGAAGCTGGGGTGTCATGAGGCCAGATACTGACTGTTTCTTTAATCGTTACTACGACATTATTATTTTTTTCCTCACGACTGCTTTTTTGCTTCTTTGAGTATTTTCCACAGTACAGCTTCACCAACTTCCCTTTCTGTCCCTTCTTTTTCTTCTCTTGTCTGTTGCTCATTTCCCCTTTTGAGCTAAGTTCATCTTCCTCCTCTCTTCTTCAGCTTGCTAAAGGAGAAGTAAAGTAGAGATGCTGGCCGTGCCACACTCACTCGCGCTGTTAGATATGAATATAATCAGAGACCACCCTGGCAATCAAAGAGCTTATTAATATTTTCACTCAGACCTGGGGCAATGTAAGTATTATCTTCCCATTAGTACTGGGGGAACTCACTGTTTTAGTTGGATCATATGTTTATTTAGAGGGGAAATACAATTAAGAGTTGGTGCGCTTTCAAGGCTAAGCTGATCGACTGGAGGGTTGTACTCTAAGAGACATTTCTGCAGGTTTAAGAACAGTATGGCTGTATTATGGCATGTGTGGCATTCATTTAAACATCAGAAATGATTCATTTTCTTTGTAAATTAGGAGCCAGTAGTCCTTTTATTGTGATAATGTTCAAGAGAAGACTGCTCTGTAGTCATATTAATCATGTGACTGTAGATAGCAAGACAAACAGTGTACAACCAGTGTATAA
This sequence comes from Chrysichthys thysi, assembly GCA_030068315.1. Classification (NCBI taxonomy): domain Eukaryota; kingdom Metazoa; phylum Chordata; class Actinopteri; order Siluriformes; family Claroteidae; genus Chrysichthys; species Chrysichthys thysi. The sequence continues at coordinate 11,679,150 of JAQLOM010000015.1, forward strand.
AGACAGGCAAAACATATGAGTGGGCAGTATGGGGTTTAATGCAGCAGTGTGTCAATAAAAAAAAACAAAACAAGATGTAATGTTAGCCGTTTTGGTAATACAACACTCAGCTGTGCTTAATTAATTAAGAAATCCAATAATTAATACAATGAGTAAAATCGAACTAATTGTGCTATATAGCCATTTTTATACACAAATGAGTAAACGGCTGTTTTCCTTTAACAAAGTATATTTTCTGATTATTTAAGTTTTTGTAAAGTTCTGATGTCTATATACCGTGTGTTAACGTGGTAGTTCAGTCTATGGACCCCCAGTGGCCTGTGAGTCATAGCCAGGGGTCAGAGGGTTTATTTATTTATTTATTTATTTATTTATTTATTTTGGTACAGTGCTGGTGATTACAACCAAACATTACCTAAGTTATATTTGTCGCTGTGTTCTTATGGATAATCATCTGTTAGACTGGTTACTTGAATTGAATAGGTGTAATTCAAACTTGAATTACTCAAAAGAGAGGCCTGTAAATATTGTCAACTGGGAACTAATGTGTGTGAAATTTATTTCACTGTTAAAGGGATCGCTGGCTGCAAAGAATTTGTATTTAAAAAAAAATCTTAAAAGTCTCCACTGGAGACTAAATGTTGTGGTGTTGTAATCAGTAACCATGGGTCCAGTCTGCATGAGTACATTTTTCTCTATAAACCTGAGCAAATGAAAATGAAGCACGATTACAGTAGACAGCTCTGGCCGTCTTTGAACCTGGAAAATTAATTTTGTTTCTGTAACACTGAAGGTTACTTCCTGTGTGATAACAGGCTGTGTGGTTCTAATTTCAGAATAAGTGCTCAAAGGCTGTGTTCACATTACCAGGCTGAAGTGACTCAAATCTGGGGTTTTTTGTTTGTTTTTTGTTTTTTTTTTGTTTTTTTTTGTGTGTGTGTATGGGGGGGGGGGGGGGGGGTTGCACAGAAATCCAATCTTTTCAAATCAGATTTGAGTCACTGTCATATCCGGTCCTGAATCCGGGAATGAGAACGGTCAAATCAGACTTCATGTGGCTTTTTGCCTATATGCATGTGCTGAGCGCCGTCGTCATCAGCCTGCACGATTTGTGCTGCCAATTTGTCAATTTGAGATATGCGACTTAGCAGTTGTGCATTTGGTTTAAGGTTAAGAATTTAAGGAACTTTAAGCTTCAAGTCTTATGGTTAAGGGAAGGATTAGGTTAAGGGCTACGGCTAAGATTGAGATTATTCTCTGCTAGTGGTAGCACTTATTTGCACCGTGGTAGGATTTTTTGACAAGGTACCACAAATCGTCAGAACATGGGTGACATTTTGGAGGACCACTGTGTGCTCATCACATATGAATTATCAAGATGGGCAAATCAAATCTAGGCAAAAAATCAGAATTGTGCAGTGAGGCTTATAATATGAAGGTAGCCTAAAACCCCTGCAGCCTGCATATAGACAATCACTTAGCGAGATATGATATTTTAAACCTGTGATATCCTGCTGGTAGGGCAAAAACGTTTCTGTTGCACAACCTGATAGCCCAGAAATAAGCTTTTATATGTGTACTGTTTTTGCTTATCTTACTTACACTTGAATGGGTTGTTCAGAGTTTCTTTATATATAATTATCTCCAGTTTATAATTATACCAGTAACACAAATCTTTGTGCTAAAGCCCAAAATAAAATCGGTTTATACTAACTATGAACTGACAATGCAGATCAGGTTTTTTTGCTGTCACCTGCAGTAAAATGTAACATCAAAGCAAAAAAGAAGTTAAAAAGAAGCTTAAAAAAAAAGAACAAATATGATATGTGACTAAAAATTTTTTTTGTTTTTTTGCATCTAGAATAAGGCCAGTAAATTGCTATATATCCTCTTGTATTAATTACAATAATCACTGCAAACGAGTCTTATTTTAACAGTATGGTTTACTTCTTCAGCATTCAGCAGCTCATAAAATAGCACTTGATCCAGCATATTCAGTGTCACAAAGCGTGAAGTGTAGGGTAGGGGGAAAATGCTGTACCTGTGGAATGTTGCAAGTGACTTGAATAGTAGGGCTGTGTATCATATCACGTTGTTCGATATAAGACTCACTATTTGGTGTTTGATGCATTTCTCAATTAATACATTCACCAGATTGCATAATAAGTAAGCTGTACATCATGCTATAGTGCTTATATTACAGGTATCATATACGTTTAAACTTAATTAAGCCCACTCTCCTCTTCTGAAAAAGTAACTTCCTCTTTACCTCAAATCAGGAGAGGCTACGGGGGTTTAAAAATAGCATGCCTCTCCTAAACATGCTGTTTTTCATGAGCTATACTAGCTGGCACTAATAACACACACACACATACACACACACTCTCTCGCTCTCGCTCTCTCTCACTCACACACACACACACACACACACACACACACACACACACACACACACACACACACACAC
>JAQLOM010000015.1:11681716-11696774 GCA_030068315.1 Chrysichthys thysi
TAAACAGGCTGTAAACAGGAAGTGACCTCACCGGCAGTAAGTATGCATGTAGAATTTTATATGTTGTTAAAATTATGCATGTTTAAGCGTGTAGAAAGTGTTTAAGAGTATAGGACATGTTTATAAGGGTGTGGAAATGGTTAATAAGAGAGTGGAAATGGTTTATAAAGCCTTAATATATTTATATATATATAAATAATAAAATATATGTGACAGCACTACTTCGCGGATTTCACCTGTCGCGGGGGGGGCACCGGAACGTAACCCTGTATTTTCATTGTGTGTAGTGTTAGGTATGACCTGGTACCACTTTTACTTGCTTTCTTTCTGCATGCAAGTCTAGATAAAAGTCCTTTATCTGTGTATATGTAAAAAAAAACATCTACATGTAGCTATAAACTTGATAGCATTTCTTACAACACAAATGTACTGAATAATGTGCTCAAACTCAATGCATTTGAAGTAAGCACTGTCCTTTTCTTTCTCTTTTCTCTTCCTCTATGTGTGTGTATGTGTTTGTTCTTGTACATCCTTGCATTTCCATGGTGTGTGTGTGTGTGTGTGTGTGTGTGTGTGTGTGCTCGTGTGCGTGTGTGCGTGTGTTTGTGAAGGAGAGGTCCGCAGCCTGCGGGGGGATGACATGCATGTGTCCAGGCTTTTAACAACGTTGAGGATTGTAAGACTAGTTGGCTGCCGTCTGCTGAGCCATGATGGACATTCTGGTAACTCGCCGCTCTCGCTCGCCTGCTGCTGCTTGGGGTTGTGTGAGGTCTTTTCTTCAGTGGTTGCTTCCTCTTTTTGTCCAGTGGTGGTTCATTGGTGGGAATGTCAGTATGGCTTGGCAAGAGTGCTGTGTGTTATGCTGATGATGCACATACATATGCATGCATGCAAGACCTCTACAATGCAGTTAAATCAGTTTTGACAGGCACAGCCTTTAGTTTGCATGGTATGCAGTGTTTCTTTTATGATGCATACAAGAATATGAGGAACATGCTTATATTCTGAAAAGTGCACTTTTCGGTCTCGAGTATAGGACCTTTCATTGACGTTGAAGTCAGGACGTACACAATATGGCCAAATGTTTGTGGACACCTGACCCATTAGTCCTCTCTTTGCTGTATTAAATAAAGTCCACTCATCTCAGAAGGCTAAGTTTGAAGCCTGGCTGTGGAGACTTGTGCTCATTCAGTAACAATAGCATTAGTGAGGTCAGGCACTGATAAATGATCGTGGATTTGATCCACAAAAGCCTTTCTTCCAAATCATGTCTTAGCTTTGTGCACAGGGGCATTGTCATGCTGGAACAAGTTTGGTCTAAACCCTTTACTTCCAGTGATTTAGCATTAAATGGCAATGCTACAGCCCACAATGACATCCTATACAATTGTGTGCTTCCAACTTTCGGGAAGCACCATATAAGTGTGCCATGGTCAGGTGTCCTCATACCTGTGCCTGTATAGTCCACATTGCATGGTCCCTACTCATTACTTTTGTAAGATTTTAAACACAGTGTCCTTCAAAATTATTAGGACAGCAAGGCCAGTTAATTTGCCTCTGCTGTGCACTGACGACATCTGTGTATGAGATCAAAAGATGAATATGAGAAGAGAGATCAGAGTTTCAGCTTTATTCGCTGGTATTTCCATCTAGAGATGCTAAACAAAGAGCATAACACATATTTTCAAATGAACTATAATATTGGGATGCGACAAGCCTCAGGTGTTTCTTCTATAAGATTGATTTTCAATCACTAAGTAGCCGTGGATATCTAGTCTCAGTTTTTGAATGGAAGGTTTTGTAGTGGCCAAGTCAGTTACCAGATCTTAAACCAATTGAATGTGCATTTCACCTCCTGAAGAGAAGACTAAAGGGAGAAACCCAACAAAACAGACAGCACCTAAAAGATGCTGTGGTAAACTCTTCATAACCAGTGAAGAATTTTAAGTATTTAAGCATTATAATATTAAGTATTTTTTACTTTTTATTTTATGAAAACATTCTGTTCCAATACTTTAGCTAAAAACTGGGTGGTTTGATACAAAATGTGTTGTATTCTATGTTGTTTAGCATATTTAGTAAATAGCAGGGAATAAATGCCAAAACTCTGATCTCTCTTCTTATATTCATCTTGTGATATTGCACACAAATGTCTTCAGTGCACAGCAAGAGCAAATGAAATGGCCATGGCATTCCAGTACTTTTGAAGGGGATTGGGGTAGTCCTAGTCCTTTAGTGCTTTAGCACTTTAGTACATTTAGCATAACCATATCAACACTTCTTGTGTACCCAGCATGTTAATACATCTGTAGTATGGTCAATGTCATAAACATGGGAGTAGTATATTGTCAACTGAAATGTCACATTCGGGAGCCTGCTGCTGCTCCCTTTTAGAGGTAGAGACAATCTGAATTCAGTTTTTGTTTTTTTTGCTTTTTTGCATATACTCTTAGTGAAACTGTAGCTAAGCACCAATGTTAGAGACACTCAGTTGACATAGTGATCCATTCCTGCAGTTGAAATTCAGACTTGCTTTGGTCTATAGGTATATCCAGGAGTGACGGAGACAAGTATATAAGAGTGTAGGGTAGGAGTGTGGGATTAAACTCTGAGTTAGTCACATGATTTATGTCCAGTCAGGCATGGCATCTGGATAAAGTTAGAGTAAAGCAAGATTTAGATCTAAAAACAGACAACCAGGCAGACATTCTTCCTGTACGTGTGTAGAACTAAGTGAAGCCAGCAGACATCTCTTAAGCACTCTGGCCAGGCATTTATCTTCTCTATAGGCTGTCACATATAGTTTTGTGCATGTGTATTTTGATTATTGCTCAACTTTGTGCTGGTTGAGTTGAGATTTGCTGACAGTGCAGGTCATATAGCATATGATTTACAGCACTGTGCAAAAGTCTTAAGCATACGCAAGGAAAAGCTGTGAAGTAAACATGACTTCAAAATAATGAAATAAACTCTTTCTACGTAAAAGAAAATATACTATAACATATGGTAAATAGTAATAAACTAAACAAAGTCCAGATATTTGGTGTGACTTTGCTTTTTTTTTCTTAAATAGTCGTTCCAGGTACAATTTGCACAGTTTTATAAGGAAATGAGTTGGTAAGCATTTCTGAGCATCTTGGGGAATCTGCCACAGCCTTCTTTTTTTTTTTTTTGGTCTAAAAATTGGTCTCTGATGAAATATGTTGTGTTCTTTAATGACATACAAAATTTGCCAAATTAATTTTTTTTTTTTTTTTTTTGGAAAAGTAATATTTGGAGATCTAGAATGTTTTTGTACTGACTCTGCAATGCAGAATTCATAAAAATAAGTACTAAAAATACTAAAAATATAGGGTGCCTAAGACATTTGTGCAGTACTGTAGATCATTTTTATTTTCGTCAAACCATTTAGGGAGCCGGTGTTCCCTGTGGATAGGGGGCGGGGTCATTCCAGAAGAGACCACGCCCATCAGAATAGAACTGTTGTAGTGCCAACAGCAACAGTGTAGCCGTAGATTTTCCTTGTTCCGGCAATACAGGAGACGCTTGAAAACTTTGCCTTTCATGGGCATTATGTTTTCAGCTTGTCCATCCGTCCAGCTGAGATTCTTGTTAGCATGATATCTCAAGAACAAGTGGTTGGATATTCGTAGGAATTAAATTGCGTTATCACTGTAAGCAGCAGATGAACTAATTGGATTTTGGAATTGATCCAAACAGAATCTCGGTCATAGCAAGGTCAAATACCGGAAACAATATCTCCCTGTATGTTTGAAGTATACGTTCAGGGCATGCAGATTAGCAGCAAGAAAGACTAGACTTGTTGGTGGCGGAGACGTCCTCGTTGATGGCGTTGACATTGACTTTGACTCGTTTGAATAAATCTGCTGTCAGACCATGCATGAATAATATTCACCTGGTGGAAAAGATAGCTTTCTGACGGGAGAAGATGTGAAAGCCGCATTTGCTTCTGGTAGCGATTACATCTGCTTTGTGACAATTAGGTGAACTTGGACTTTAATGGATAGGCTTCTGGTCAGCGGGAAAAAAATGGAGATTGTGCTTATTATTAAGTGGCACTCACCTCAGACATTTGCCCTGCTGTTTTCTTGCTGTTGCCCGGGGCATATGGGGGGTGGAGACATAAACCGTCTCATGCAATTTTATACACTAGGGTCTTTGTAGTAAATTTCTTTTTTTTTCCTTCTTTGCCTGTTAGTTGTTGTTGTTGTTGTTGTTTTGTTAGTGTCATTGCACCTCTGGAAATGTTACCTTATGGGATAAAAGTGATCAGCCAGAATGACTTAGTATTGATTTGCACTGGTGTCCCATGCAGGGTGTATTCCCTTCTGTTCCCGGGATCGGTGAGCTGATCGCAACCCTGATCAGGGTATAGAATATGAATGACTGAATGAACAAATGATTTGCAGTGGCTCATCCCTCTAATGGGCCATGTGGGAGACGTTAGACATGTTAGACAGTGCCTTCTACCACATATAAAACAACATATAAATGTTTAATACATAACTGTGTATACATCCTTTGCACATGGCTTGAGGGATGTGAGAGCTTAGTACATTGTGCATAGTGTTTCATAGCATTACATTGTTTTCTCCTTCTCTTGCTCTCACTGTTTCTCGCTCGCTCGTTCTCATATCACCCCCAGGGGAGACATGACTAGTCAGAGTTTCTCATGACTAATGCCAGGTTATAGAAGTCAGTCTGGTTACTATGTTGGTACTCGACACTGTTTTTTGTCATTCTATTAAAGGCGCTCGCTGAATGGCTGGCTGAGTTTGATTTATACATTTTTGCGTTCTTTAGAAAAATTATTTTTACCGTGAGTCTTAAGTTGGAAATGATTCTTATTCTTATGCTCTGTTGCTGATAGTACGACAGGATCTTATGCTCTTATGATTTTTGTATACATATATTCGAAACAAGCATTTTTCACTGCCTTTCATGTTCTTGGCATTCAGCAAGATTTTAGTACCATGTTTTTGTCCTGAATGTAAAAAAAAAAAAAAGATACCTTGAAAGTATACTGTCTGTTAGGTCATCAGTCATAAAGTAGGATGTGGTTAAGGTGAGCACTAGATGATTTCCAGTGTTGTTCAAGCTCTTTCTTTCCTGCATGCATACAGAAGAGGAAATGACTTTGTTTCCTTGGGGGTGAGGCTGAGAGGTTCAAGGCCAACCTGAGATTTGTCTTTCGTTTGAAATTTCCAAATTTAGTGTGTTGCATTTCACTTTGAAGTTCGCATTGCACCACTGGTCACCCTTATGTTTCATCCTCTCAGAAATTCCAGATTGCCTCAAAACCTTTTATGACTGAAACAAAATCAAGTTTTGAATATGTGAATGGGAATTTGACGGAGGATTAATTTCACCAGGTGCCGCATGTCAAAAGACTCTGGGTGTGATTTAAGGCTTGGAACACTTTAGTTTCTGGTGGACTTTTTCTCTGGTTGATAATGTTGCTGAAAAGCCTAAACATCTCCTTATTCTTTGCTTTATTTCAATTTAAACTAGTGTTGTCAATGTTAAGAAATGAAAGTTTGCAATTAATCTGGAAACCTTAACGCTTTATTTAGTTTTTCACATAAAATGAATCATATACTCTTAATTTCTCCTCCTTTTTCGTGAAAGCTACAGACAGGACCTGAGTGGTTGTTGGTTGTTTCTTGTCACATGGGACACGGTGTGCTTGCAGCCTTCAAGAAAGTTGAAATATTTTTTAGCTAGTCGTGTCTCAGACGCACACAGGTAGTGCTCACCACACCCGGAAAAAAAGCTCATCGAGACGTGAGCGAGTGCCTCCCACGTCGCTCCCACATTTGTGCGTGGCAGCCACATGGCTTCACTGTAAATAATAGAAATGAGCACAAAAAAGACGCGTCATATCCTACTAAGGCAGGCGTCATTAGTCTTAACCAAAGGTGAATCTAAATGGAATTGCTAAACTCATTTGTTTACCTGTCGACATGCTTGTTTGTTTCAGTTTTGTTAGTGAAGGCTGGTTCTTGTATTCCCAGATTTGTTTTCAGCACTTTGATTAACTGCCTGCTTCAGTGTGTGTTTTGCGTTTAGTGACACCGTCAGTAAAGCTCATTCCTGCACCTTCATCCCGCCTCTCCGTTCTGCTCATCATGTGACATTTATGCTGATCCCAGCATCCTCCCATATAATTTGGGTGATATTACTTTGCAAGCTTATAGGCACACTGTTCAGATGTACTTTGTAGCAGGCATTACTTTGTCTTTATGTGCTTGTCCGCTGATTAAGTCTGCAGTTATTTATTTATGATGCCGTGGGCAGGGTCAAGCTTTTTCTTAGACAGGTTCGATTCAGAAATCATCAAAATGAGATGTTATGTGAAGAAAAAAACAAAAAACATGTGATTCCTCTTACCAATTTGTAATGCATGTCCTTGTTTCCAAGACCACACACATGCAGATGCTACCATTTTAAACTTGTGAATAATCATGATTAATCACAGCCTATAATTGTGATTAACCCGGTTCATTTTTTAATCCACAGTTGTGGAAATTTGCCTTCAGCTTCACAGGATTGTTAAACAAGTCACAGTAGCTCACACTAATTACACAGCGATAACTAAAAGAGATACACACAATACAGACAACAAGATCAGTCACGGTAACAGTTTGCATGGTGTTTCTGAATTTAGTAAACTTATTGCGTTCGGTGATGTTCTCGGTTGCTGTAACTGCTCTATAATGTCTTCCAGAAGGCAACTTTATGAATTCCTTAAAAAAGGGGGTTATATCTTTATATATATAGGACAGACTTTGTTTTAGGCATGTCTTTCAACTTGACAAGTTTAATTTTGCAATAGTGAGAACAAATGATGAAATAAATGAATCTGATCTGGTCTGAAAGATAGGACTGGGAAGAAGTTATATTCTCATGTGGGATTATAATAACACCTGGGGATATTTGTACAGTACAGAAATTTGTAAAGAATGTCTCATTATTCCCTTGTCTACATCTCCTAAACAAAGGGCATTTTATATTTATTTACCTATAGCTCCCATTATTGGGTGATATTAATATTGAGCCAGTACTGTAATGTTGACTATAAGCACTGTGTGCTGATTTTTGCAAGTATAAATGATGACATTTATTTATTTATTTACACCAGAACAAGGAATATTGGTATCAGTTTCTTACCACTGACAAATGATATTCACAGCACCCCATCCAGACCGAGCGAGAGCGATGTTTTTATAATCCTCCCACTTTCAGCTCTGTCTGCATGTGGCCCAAGAGCCTTTAGCATTTAGCCTCACTTGCCAAATCAAATTTCCCTTAATTTCATATGTGGATACTATATATAGTGCTTGTGATATTTTTTTCCCCTCCCATCACATTTGTTTGTTACCATTCTGTGTGTACTGGTGTGTAGCTTTTATTTTTAAAATACACTAAAAGAGCCTAAAGGTTTCCTTTGGGTTACTGAGGTTAAGGTTAGGATTATATTTAGGTGCATGCATTGACTGTATGCAAAATGGACTGTGCATCATTTGTAAAATGTGAAGCCACCACAGGTCAGGCACTTCAGCAGGCTGGGTGCAGTACAGTTTATAGCCCCACCATTTATCCCCATGTGTTTCAATGACAAAACAGCCTGTTGTCCATGTCACTTGTCAAAACTGGCTTTCCATCTATTTATTCAAACAGTTCGTTTTCCCCATGCTGATATCTGCACATTTTTTAAATTATTTTCCTCAGAAATTAATTTTTCAAACATTATTCAGTTATAAAATAAGAATGCATGGCTAAACATAGAAATTAAGTGACGGACAGCCTTCCTGGAAGAGAACGGTCGTAGCCACTAGCCAGCCAGCTAACTTCAGCACAGAAATTACCATCATATACCTATTTATTTGAACTTTTCTGGACACATGCACTAATACAAACTGTTAGCCATCCTTATTAAAAACATTTCAAATGTCAAGAGGAAAAGGCCGGCTTAATTTCGCTAGCGCATCCAGCCACTCAGATACTATTAATGACAACCAGCCAGCCAGTTATTGAAATTTGCACAAAAGCTATTTGTTTGTCAGTGAACACATACACTACCCACGGGTAGTAGGTGTCCCAAATAAAGAGATTTTAACTTTCCATGCTGTGGTCTAAACTAGCTGTGATTCCTGTCGCCTTGGTTAATCTGTCAATGATTTCTAGTTCGTCTGTCAAATTGATAAATGTCCTTATTACTCGCATCCATATTAATGAAATATTTCTAGCTGAAACTATTTATGGATGTAATAAAGAGAATGGAGAATGGGGCCATATTCCTCGGATCCATTTCTCCTGAAGAAAGTGGCTGGTCCATCAACTTTGGATGGGCCGGTCTAGCAAAGATATGACTTTCCTTCTCAGCTCTACTGCACAATTCTGAGCGGCAGAAAGTCCCTGCTACACAGACTCTGGCTGCGAATTTGACAATATTGCAGAGGTATTTTTTGATTCATTACAGAATGTGAGGGAGCGGGAGCATGCCATCCATTTATTTTTATACAATCAATGTGTGCAAGCATAACATTAACTGTATCAAGAATTATTTCTGTAGAAGGTCCTCACAGGTTTAACAAGGCATGTTCGTGTGTGTGTGTGTGTGTGTGTGTGTGTGTGTGTGTGTGTGCGCGCGTGTGATGAAGATTGGAATGAACATTTATTTGATGATACTATGACAGTACTGTTGTTTCTGTTGTATCTTTATTACACCCTTTTATATCTTTATTATACACTTCATTTCCATTAGCATCACTGTGGCTTCACTGAAAAGGATTATATAACATACAGGTGATAGGCGAATCATAAATTTATTAGCTAGCCCAGCAAGCATGTAAAATTCGCAGTGTGCTGCCAAGTCCTGTATCTCTGAAAAGGTAGTGAATAAGATATAATAATGTACAATGAGCTAGTGTACTAATGGCATGCATTAATGCAGGCTAAGGAATCCTCGTATCTCGTTTTCTAACAAAGTTTCTATTGTTACACATCATGTTTACACTCTTAACAAAAATTAGATGGTCAACGTTTTGGCTATGAGCTGGTGTTTGTTGCCCTCTCATCACATGTTTTTTTCATTATTTTCTCTTGACATGTTTGACCACGAGGTGACCGTATATAGTCAGCTGGACAGTTAGATGATGGCTTTGCAGTGTTTCATGTTTCCATATACCTACATGTTCCTGATTCATCCATCTGTCCATCCATTCAGGGCCGTCACATAGACATGCACACACATTCACACCTGCAGGCAATTTAGGGTAGCCAGTCCACCTAATGTGCATGTCTTTGGACTGTGGGAGGAAACCAAAGTACCTGGAGGAATTCCATGCAGACATGGGAAGAACATGCAAACTCCACACAGAATGGTGCCCAGGACCTTCTTGCTGTGAGGCAACAGTGCTAACCACTAAGCCACTGTTCCACCATTCCTAATTTAGAGAAGATGAAATGTTAATACAGATGTTCAGCTCAGTAAAAATTGCTCTACTGTCAACCAGATAGATCATGTGGGATATGTATCTCTGCAGCCTGAAGCCAACTCCAAACAAGCGTTCCAGCTTTAGTTATGTGGGGCTAGCATGTTAACATGTGATCTTAGAGCCATGTGAGCTGTCTCTAGGCTGCAGACATTCACACTTGGATCAAAGTGGGTCGCATAACTGGGAAGTGTATAACAGCAACATAGCAAATGAAACATTTTGCAGAAGTTAGGGTTTGTGCTTCTCCTGGCCACCCAGGCTGATTTGTCCACCCCAGATGTAGCGTGTTCCTATAATGTGGTTTAATTGTTGTTCACAGAGGCTCATTTCAAGTCTTCATATTGTAATCGGCTGTTAGCAGTACCATTGTGTGTTGGCATGGATGATGGTGCTGTTTTGACGGGTTCCTGCTTTTACGGTGCAACTCTCTATATTAGGAGATGAATATAAGCAGTTCAAGAGAAGGACGTGAAGGAAAACCAGTCACGATGCAGCTGATGATGGCTAGAATAATATCAAGATAGCCGTGGGACGCCATGGGAAGAAGTAATGTTCTTTTTGGGGGCCAGGAAGGATTTCAGTCATACCATAAATAAACAACTTGACACACTCAAGTGTCAGCGTTCTGTCTCACACTTGGAGGTGAATACTGTCTGAGTTGCAGAGTAGAAAAAAATATATTGGGGGGGAAAAAGGGACGGAAAGGCAAGCCTTGAAACTGTCATGTCAAAAGGGGGCAGAGACCCCTAGAGTTCACCAGTGAGAACCTCATGTGGAGCAAATTTAATAAAGCCGTATTAGTGTATTTGTTTACTCTGCGCACACTCATACCCATATAAGGTGAAGTGGCTGAGAAAATTGCATAACACTTACTTCACATCATAGCTCAGAACTTGCTTTCATTGCTATTCTCATGCCCACATGGTCCTGAACCATTTACCACATATGATCTCTGACTTCTGGCCTGTGCTGTAAGAAGAGGGACTCTAGGGTTGGGTAAGACAGGAAGTCAGCACATCACACTGGCATGATGCACTAAAGGACTCTGCACTTCTCCCTTTCACTTTGACTCGATCAGTGGATTCACCACATATAACAGAATGATTAAAAAAACAAATCATGACTATTCATGCATCTGAAACCTAAAAGTCATAATGGGTCTGAATTGATGTTTCTTTAACTGTTTAACATTTTTAGACACGAACCTTGTGGTGCAAAATTCAAACCAGCCACCATTAGAAGGCTGGGTCCTGTTTCCTAGCCTTTCTTAAAATTGCGCAAAACTTACAGAAAAGTTAAAGGCAATCCAAATAATCTGCAAGGTTATTGTACAAGAAAAAAAAAATTGCACTGAGGATGTGTATTCATGTAGCCTGTGTGCTTATCATTTGCTCTGGTCTGCAGAGTGGCAGAAAGAGGAAGAGGCAACGCTGACTCACAGGGTTTCACACACGCCCTTGTGTCGCTTACAACATCAGACCAGTTACAACACTTCCCTTCTCAGACTGTTTCTTGCGTGCTCTGCTATGGTCTGTACAGAGGCCAAATCTCTGTAACTCAGGATTTAACGTCGCCCGATCATGATTTAGTCAGGCTTTGATCAGCCTATAGTCATTATGTTTTATTACATCATGTGCATTTTTCTCCCGTCTCTGTGAGCATTTTTTTTTGTTAGTTTGGGGTTTTTTGTACTGGGATTCACTTACATGGGCGTCAGACCGTTACATATAAGTTGCGAATAATTCTAGAGCGATGCGTCCTATTAAAATGTTTACCACTTTGCCATGTGCACATGCTTGGGTGTTGTGTTTAAAGGGAAAAAGTTTTATAATTGCATTGAGGTTTTAACATCGGCACCAATGTATACTTCTGTGTTGAAGCATGTCTGTGTCGTGACACAAAGGGTGGATTTATGAGTAAGCATAAGACATACTCATATGTCGTCCTCAGGGAAGCCAGCAGTGCTCTGGGTATCTGTGGTGCTGTGCATCAACCATCTGATTGGTTGGTGGGGATGTGTATTCCATTTACGTACCTGGAAGGCTGTCACTAGACCATTAATCAAATTTTAAACAGTAAAGTGTAAGCGCTAAAATACAGGGGGTCCTCGATTTACTGCGGAGTTCCGTTCCTACGGGTGGACGTTACACGATTTTCGCCGTTAGTCGGAACTCGCGCACTGTACAACACTGTATAATGTTTAAACAGCCTAATACAGCACCCGGATCACCAACTAGGTAACGAAAAGAAAAAAGACAAACAATCGCACTGAAGGACTCGATTCTGATTGGTCCGTACGTTTGTGCCCAGGGTTTGTATGAATATTGTCGGGTTTGATTGCGAGGTCGATCCTGAGCGCCGCATTCATTTACATGTCAACAGCGAACGTAAACAAAGCCTCTTTCTAAGACTTTTTAATAAATTTATGGGAGATGGCGACCGACGTAACCACGAAAACGCCGTAGGTCAGTGACGCCGTAAACCGAGGACTCCCTGTATTCCCTTATCATATTCAGAACTTTTAGTCTTCTTTAGGCCGGGGGACATGCTCCCTAAAACCGTCTTGTAGGGAAGTTGGTATATAAATGTCTTCTCTGAGATAGTACTTGCATCAGACTTTTGTAAATTAACAACCTGAGCACGTAGATCAAGTTTTGTTTGTCTGAATTTTGTCATGAGATGGAGGCGAAGACTGATGCAAATGCAGTGTGAGGTTTTATTACAGGGGCTGGCAAGCCATTCCAAAACAGTGTTCAAAAATGTTCTCCAAAAAACAGGCAACGGTCAGGTGATCAGGAAACATCAATATTTGGGTGAAATCCAAAATCACAAGCAAGGGGCATAACTAACAAAGTCAAAACCAGAGTGACGATACATGTATGTAAAAGCTTAGTAAGCTCAGGAAGATACACACCAAGCATTACTTGTATTTCTTGTAATACTCACAGTTATTAAACTGGAACTTATACACTGTGTGGAGTTGATTGTGTGCAGGTGTGTGATTAGTAATCAGGTGAATGCCGACGTGACGAAGTCCATGGATGTTCGGATGTTGTAGTCCATGGTGGCCATATTTGTAGCTTGCGGTGTGTTTCTTGTTGATTCCAGTGTTGACCTGACATGTTTCATGTTTTCTTCCTAAATGGCAACGTGATTACATTGCTGTACATGGATCTATTTACAGAAAACTACAATCTAAAATAGCCCCCAGGACCACTCACTTTACTTTTTATCACAACTTCTTACAATTACTCTATCAGTGATAGAGTCCAACTATTGTGATTGCTATCTAGTTGGAAGATTTGGCTATCTAATGGACAGGGTGGCGTCTTTACAAAATTGACAAAAATGAACATTATTGTAGCTCGTAATATGTTTCCTCTTTGCCTATCTTGTATCCTATATGAACTCGAATAATCTGCTGTCCTGACCTTGTAGCAGATCAACAAAACATCCTGTTTCTAATGCACCTTCCCCTTGCTTCCCTTGTTCGTACTGCAGTACAGATAGATAGAGCCATGAATGTCTTTGCTCACGACACAGGATCGGAGGTTTAAATAAAAAAAAAATTAAAAAGTGTTCACAAGAATTCAATAAGCATGTTTGCCGCTGTTCTCCACGGAGCATGTGCAAGCTTGGTTGAATTCAATTTTATTGAAATTTACAATAAGCTTAGTTACACCTTATAACTCACAAAGTTTATTTTGACATCCGGCTTCAGCTTTGCAAGCATTCCTGACCATGTTAAAGTGTAATTGTTAAAAAAAAAAATGAAAAGAAAAAGAAAAAACAAAAAAAACGGACTAAACACTAAAGCTAGTGATTGGGCTTATACCCAACTTGTAACCAGCTTCTGGTATTTTTCCACAGTACTGATGTAACATCTACACGAAACATGTTACCTAGGTCTGGCCATGCCCCCCTTCTTTTTGCCGCCGAAGGCACCGCCGTTACCATCGTCGGTCTGTGATATTTGGGGGCACGGCAGGACAATGGCATATTACACACAATCTCCCAAGCCTGCTTATACCTACTTATAACATACTCCCATCAAAATCACCCCGCACAGTGACGTGAACTATTAAAAATGAAAAATTCAAAATATTAAAGATTCGAAATGATTCTTAACGCACCTTTCATTCCGTGATTGCTAGCATTGTGGATTTAATCTCTAACTGAACGGCTTGATACGAAAAACAAACGAGCAGAAATGCTTTACAACTGCTTTGATTTTTAATTAATCACACAAGGTTTCTTTTTTCCCCACACCACTTTCTAAAACATATAAAAGTGTATGTATATCTATATAAAAGTTATGCAGTACTCCTTGTAGCCTTGTAGTTATTTAATGTAGAGTTAAATGCTCAATCAGCAGTAAGCTTTTACCTTGTGAGCAAATGGGGAACACGGGCATTAGTGCGACGAGGAGAAATACTCGATAAGGAACCCAGATAGGCTAATAAGGGTTTGTTGTTGTTGTTGTTGTTGTTGTTGTTCTGAACAGCTCACAGTGTACATGTGACTATTTCTGAGGTTGTCACTGTGCTTATGAGCGTTATAGGCTAAAGTGAGGTGAGCGCTGACTCCTGTTTTTTGCTTAATGGAGATCTGCGCTTTGGTGATGTAGTCAGAGTGAAATCATCTTGTGTGCAAATCCTTGCAGGTGCATAAATTAAAGAAAGTGGGCATTACTGATCCAGAGTGATCTATTCAGTCGCTGTCACCAGGAAGTACACCTGTCCGTCCTAAACACTGATGGACTGAATATTGATGGATCTGTGTTAGATGAGAATCTTGCTAACTCTAGTAGATAGCTGACAAACTACTAGACAGAAGCACTTTTTAATCCAGACTCATCTTACAGTTTATATGAACTCCTGGCCAAAAGCAACTTACATTCTCACATGTACTCGGTTCACCTCAGAAAACGGAACTGAATGTTCAGGCGAGGTGGCCGACTAAGCTGTTTCCCCCTCACCTACCATGCTAAAGAATGAAAAACAGCCGTGACAGAAATTATAACAGTCTCTGGATCGATGATTTTTACTGAGTATATGTAATAGGAGAGCGAAGTTTACTCTGCTCCACACATACCTAAAATCCCCGTCTCCTTCCAGACCTAGGTCAAACGAGGTCAGTGGAGTAACCTTCATGGTGCCAAGCAAAGCGTCTTCATTATTGGTATCTTTTTCGTACCTCTGTGTCTTGATGGGTTTTTTTTTTCTTTGCTGCATAATTTCCTTGATTTCACACGTCTTGGTGTGTTTGTGCGTGGGCATGTTTATGTATTGTCAAGAAGGATAACAGGAATATCTGACATTTTGACCCTGTGGGACATTTGGTTGGTTACTAATGGGAAATATGGAGTTATTTAAAAATGGCGTCAATGGAAGATCCTTATAAGAATAGTAAGACAAGATTTTGTGTGTGTGTGTGTGTGTGTGTGTGTGTGTGTGTGTGTGTGTGTGTGTGTGTGTGTGTGTGTGCAAGCATGGGTCTCCCAGGCTGACTTCTGGGGATCTCCACTTCTGTGAGTG
>JAQLOM010000015.1:11816376-11827307 GCA_030068315.1 Chrysichthys thysi
TCATTTTTGTAGCACTTTGAGATTTCCTTTAATGAAAAGTGCATTAGAAATAAAATGTATTATTATTATTATTATTAGACGTATAGACAAACAATGTGTATAGACAAAAACAAAACATTGCAGGGTAGGAAGATTATGGTGCAGCTCAACATCATGTAGTGTCCTGCTGACCTGATCAAAACACTAAAACACTAGGAACAAAAGGTTCTTAAGATCAAAAGTGATTACGGTATCCAGAAATCCGCTAGAGCACCACTTTACCCAGTGCTGATCCTGTATTAAAATGTTTCCAGAAAACTGACTGGAATATATTTTGCTTGTTATTTCAGTTGTGGACAAAACAGAGTTGTTGGGTGACCACTTTCTCTGAAAAGTTAGACAGAATAGATGTGTTGGAGATTTGTCTGTAATTGTAGATGTTGCAGGGTGCAAAACGTGGTTTCTTAAGGTGTGCCTTAACAACACCTGTCTTAAAATAATCAAGCTGAGTGATCAAGGTGTTATGTTTCGTAAGGTCACCAAACTTAGCTGAACAAAATGAACTAAGACGTCATTAAGACCAGGACACCTGGTTGGCTTAGAGCAGGGTCCTTAAAGCTGTGCAGACGCCCTCACTGCAGGTTTACTTTATGAACATACTCCAACTTTTCATATATCAAGCTTGTTATTTAAATGTGTCTTTTAATATGTTGGATATTTATTGGAGCCATGGAACTTTATGGGCTTGAATCTTCCATTCACAGAATACAACTGAATAAACAATAAATTGTCATTAGATTTAAGTTGACATTATTTATAGACTGATAACTGATAGATATGTTTTTTTAATTATTAAAGTTCGGATTAAACTCATTCGGTTCAGACGAATAAGAAAACATCATTAATAACTATAATGACTTTTGAATTACCTACCCCTGTGGGTCCCTGGCCCACATTGCCTTGAGGACAGTATCATTTCATAGAGCACATTATAAGCAATAACAAAGAATACTTAGGAATTGAGACGTTTTTGGATTATGGCACCTCCTGAGTTATCGTCATATAGGACACAGAATAGTATGTAACAGATTGCTGACGGTCCGCTGCTGCATTGTAGCCTTTATGATCCATATTTTCTTACTGAAGTAAAAAAAAAAAAAAAAAAAAAAGACAGATATCCCGGTAATTCATTAATGTAACTGTGTATCAAGCTTGAAAAGTAAGCTGTTCTGGAGTTGGAGAAAAGTTTGTGGATGTACTTTCTTAAAAAAAAAATTGAACCTGAAACATTGAAACGTAAACTATTCATTCATTTGTACATCTTTAGTAAGCACTTTATCATGGTCAGGGTCATGGTGGATGTGAACACTGGGCATGAGACAGGAATACACTCTGGATCGGACTTCAGTCCATCACAGGACACCATGTACACATACATTCACAACTAGGGACAATTGTCCAGTACCCAATTTACAGACTGGTGGGTTTTTGTGACATGGGAGGAAACCAGAGAACCCAGAGGAAATCCCCACAGACCCAGGGAGAGCTAATTTCCACAGCCCATCAGGAACCCTGAAGCTGTGAAGCAGCAAAATGACCTTTGATGTCACCCTGCCACCTATGAAAGCAATTGAAATCCTTGAAAGAAAAAAACCCCAACTCAAATTCCACATGAAATTGGAAAATCGTACAGAAATAAAAAAATAAAATAGACAATTATAAATGTGCATTGTACATAAGTCTATTGCTAACCCTAAGAGAGGAATGCTACTGTACGTTTACTGACAGATACCTCTCAGTTATGCTGACTCTAAGCCACCCAAGGCCATGTGAAAGTGTAGAACTCTCCTTTTCTTTCTTTCTCTTTCTCTTCCTTCTCTGTTAGGGCATGTGTGTGATTTGATACTTTTTAAAATAGGAATTTACTGAATTAATATTGTATACACCGTCTACCATGCAATTCAGCTACAGTGCTGGGTGTCCTAAGATTTAGCTTAGTTTATAAATGTTGTGTGCCTAAAACACCATTCTATCACGCACACACACACACACACACACACACACACACACACACACACACACACACACACACACATCATTGTGTGCTGTTTCCAGCTCTCTTTGTCGGTTTTCTCTGGTTAATTAAACACCACAGCTCACAGAGAGATCTTATCGGAGCGGAGAGGCTTGCTGGAATACATCGATCGCCAGCACTCTTCTCACTCCTAGTTTTTTTCCCCTCTTCCCCTCATTCTTTTGATTGATAGATCTCTGCATTTTCCAATAAGAGTGATGGTGGCAGTTAGCAGCTGTAAGTACGGAGAAAGAGAGCGCTCTGTAAATAAGGCTGTCAACCTGTCCATATGTGAGAGCCCGCAGAGAGAGAGAGGGGGTGAGAGATCTGAGAATATTTATCTTAACAGTGCGTTCACCTCCAACTGAAGAGAGCTTTATGACCCAAACACTGGCGTTTAGTGATATAATTCAGCTCATGCCGTAGATCCGTTAGAAGCCAGTGGTCATTTTCAGTAGCCTTATAAAAAAAAAAAATCTCTAATCCTGAACTGTATTTATTATTTAACAGCAGTCTGTGGAACCACCCTCACATTGTCATGGAAACCTGGAGGTCAGACTGGAGGATGGCAGGAAGGAGCTGAGAGAGGGAGAAAGAGACAGAGAGAGAGAGAGAGAGAGAGAGAGAGAGAGCATGAGCATGTCTTGATACTGTAAATAATAATTTATGTTTATGAATTTATTGTTACGATGTAAGGGAGATCCTGATCGCTCTTAATATGTTCATGTCAGTATAGTGTAATGTTTTATAAATAATTTATGGACTGTATGTACTGTAGGATGTGGGTACCTCTTTCTGTGTGTGTGTGTGTGTGTGTGTGTTGCCCCACAATGGGAATAGCATCCCATCTTGACTGAATTTTCCCACCTTGTTGTCAGTGTTCACAGGATATGCACCCCAAACCTAATCAGGATAAAGCAGTTAGTGAAGATGGATGAAGGACTAGATAAATGAAAGTTGCTAGAAATTTTGTCTATCAGTTACTAAGCAGTTAGCAGTGAGAATGATCTGGAACCTGTGTGATCGGGATTGTCTGTAGGTAGAGTAAGGATACGAAGCAGAAGCAGTGAAGAAACAGCAGACAGTTCCTATTCATCATATAGTGCACTAGTTGGGTGTGTTTCCTTTATGCCCGAGGCATTACATGCTCAGGTTGTCCATCCATCCTTGTGTCTGTCCATTCTTGTTAGCAGCATATCTCAGGAACATGTATGTGGAATTATCACTATAACCAGTAGATGAACTGAGTGGATTTTGGAATGTTAGTTTTACAGTTTTATTGCTTCCTTCCTGTTTGAGAATGTCTGGCTTACAAATTAGTAACAGTAAGGACTAGACTCATGATGGAAAAATAAAACTAAATTAAATAAACAGGTGATTTTAGTGCACTTTACCTTTACGGTGGAGACAGAGTCGCTGGCGTAGGTGGACGGATGTGGGATATGGTGGCAGTTCTCATGGTTTGCGATTATTTCTTTATTTCAACTCTTATACACTTAGGCTTCTTACTCTCACTACCATTTCCACTTTCTTGAGACCCATAATGAAGGGTGGTAGTGCAAAAATCCAGAGAAACACAACGAAAAAGTGCGTTGAACACGTTCACACCACGAGTGCTTGAGCGGAATTTAAGTTTTGTGCCGTGAAGCGTGGGTTGGCTTCTTGTACGTCAGTCGACGATTTGATTATTGGTCGGTACAAAATCTGCTTGGGGATTTAGTTTGTACGTCGATTTGTTCACAATCCAATGCGTTCGCGACCTGAGGGTCCAGTGTATATTAGTATCTGTAGTCAGTGGTGGAAAAATACTGCTTCTGTAGTAATAATTAACTTTTAATTGAATAAAAGTGGTGATGAAGAAAGTTACTCATATATAAGGATACAAGTTTTAGAATGAAAAACATCAAATAACTATCTTACATTTTTTTTCATTTTTTATATATGTATAAAAACGGTGGCTAAGTGGTTAGCACTATCGCCTTAAAGCGAGAAGGTCCTGGGTTCGAGTGCTAGGCTCGGCACGGGTGCCTTTCTGTGTGGAGTTTGCATGTTCTCCCCGTCTCCGTGTGGGTTTCCTCTGGGTACTCCGGTTTCCTCCCACAGTCCAAAGACATACACATTAGGTGGATTGGCTACCCTAAATTGCCCTTAGGTGTGTGCGTGTGTACGTGTGTGCGTGTGTGCTTGTTTGTGTGTGTGTGTGTGTGTGTGTGTGTGTGTGTGTGTGTGTGCGTGAACCCGAGTCCCAAGATAGGGGAGGGTTGGGCGTGGGGCTGGCGATCTCACCCTGTAGAATGCACTTAGCTACAGAAATGTCAATCAAGCCCCGTAGGGGCCGCTTGACACCCTATGTGCCGTACGGCACAACAAGGATCTAAGACTAAGATAATTGACTCAACTAATTTGAAATCTGATGTTCTATATCTAAGGATTACATTGAATTTTTTGAATGATTATGTTGACTAGCCCAGTGCCAAAGTGCATCCAAAGAGCTGGATTTTCTGCATTTTTCAAATTTCTGCACTTCTCCTCCTGCTTATCTGATATCAGTGTAGATATTCTGTGGACAGCACTACCCTGAAATAGCTGATGTGTAAACATGCTTCCTGGCTATTTTCAATAGATTCATCTGTCTTGTTCTGTCCTGCAAATTGGGTCAGATTTATCACTAGAATAGTTGATAATGACCTAACGAGTGGCGCCCCATTTCCTAGGTAAACATTTCATCCCCTACCTCTTGTAGTTTTCAAGGCCCATTGCCCAGTGGAGGAAACTCCAAAACAAGGGGATTATAGGACTGGGGTGGGGGATTGGGATTATAGTTCAGTGTCTCCCTTATTGTTGCCCTGCTTTTGCTCTATCTAGACCAGGTTATACAGTAAATAGTGACGTGAGTCACTGTGTTTACATGCACAAAACAGTTTGGCTTTTGCCCTTGTTCTGAGAAATACTATATTTCTACTAAGCTGTTTACATAGCTAATAAAAAAAAGAACATTCCCCTAATACTCCCATTTAAATGCATGCATCTCCACCCCACTCTTACAAACTGTCATCTAGTTGTTTTGTGTACAACACGCGGAGCTGACCATAAACAGGCAAGAGGCAGTGTGCCCCAAACTGCCATAGAAATCCCAAGTGAGGCTCATATTCCAAATGCGGTCTATACATGTCCAAAAATGACCATAAAACGTGAAAAATAGCACAAAACCTGAATAGTCAGCATATCCCACAGGTCTTAATTGGGAAATGCTAAATTCAGAATACGACCTAACTTGTAATGTCCAAACGAATTATGCTGTTTGCATGACAATTTCCAAATATTGTCATATAATAGGAGAATATTAGTGCGCATATAAATGTACTGAGTACGACAAGGGTGGTGGGATGATAATAATTTAGAATTTGTTCTGCCTATTACCATGACCTAAGTTTTATGTGGTGCCCATGCTGGATATGAGAACCATGAGGTGAAGTGTGCATGTGCACAGGAGTGGCTATCCATATGCTAGTGTTACTGAGTAAAGCAGATCTCTAATGGGAAAAGAGAAAAGTCCCCTCATGTTGTTTTGTTGCAGAACAGTGGCTTTGTTGACTGAATCGATATACAGTATTCTGCAAGTGCTGGGTGGAAACAAAAGAGCTAATACATTATAAAGAAAGCCACATCATGCTCTTAACTCAGCCTAAATCTCGCCTCGGATTTCACAGAGTGAAGCAAAACTTTTGAAATGGTCCGCGAGTGAGTCACTCTTCACCAACCCAGTTTTTCGGTCTCTTGTTGATGCCTTCTTAAAGCTGTCATTCTCCATGGAAAGAAGAATCTGCTAGCATGATTGGCAGGCAAGCTGAATGGTTGGATGCAGGGATGGATGGATGGATAGCAGGATTGTTTTATGACATTTATCCTCAGAGCCATTTTAAAATGGATTGACAAGGAAATAAAAGGATAGAATTGTATTTATTTGAAGAAAAGTCATTTCCTTTTGGATTTTGGCTGCTCACGCTCTCTCTCTCTCTCTCTCTCTCTCTCTCTCTCTCTCTCTCTCAGACACAATCAGATCAGTTGAGCTATTTATTCTGATATACACAGTGCAGTCCTGTGGAAAAGTCTGTAAAAGCACAACGATGCCTTCAAAATTAATCAAATGTAAAGTTTCGAAATATAAAATTAATCACTATATTGAGTAGTAAAAAGAAAATGTAATAAAATCCTAAGTTGCCTATAGCATGAATTAGCTGGTAGGCTGCTAGCAGTGACGTGCGGTGAGGTTCGTGGCTGGTGATGCAATTGCATTTCGTTACGTGATTATTGCATTCATTTGGTTTTCTTCATTAATCTCTCAGTTGCCGGTGTCTACCTTACGGATACACACACACACACAATTTATTTATTAGCTCCTGTTTCGATTGAAAGTCCAGGTTAGAAAATTGTTTGAGCTTGGGTCTAAAATCTTAGATTGTAAAAACAAGCGGGGCGAGAGGGAAAAAAATATCACAGCACTTGACTCGCTCGTGACCATAGACTCTAAGATTGTTGCTAGCTCGCTGTCACTTACTCTGCAGAGTAGCATAAGAACGTCTGGGTTCACGAGTGCCCCCTACTTTGAGGCAAGAGAACTGCCTGCCTCACCCAGGGCCTCTTCACTGCCGCTGTAAGTTCGCTGAGCACACGAAAACAGGTTACACACATACATTATAAACATCAGCTAAACTCTGGAAAGTCAAGAGGACATATACTAAAAGTGTTTGAAACATTTGATTGGTGACGTACAGAGAGACAGGGACGCGCTCTCATTGCATAGCAGAGCGCAGTTTGTGAGGGATTGCACAATGCAAGGTGAGGCTCAGCTTGCTGCTGCCTCACCATGCGTCTCTTCCCCGGATTTGAACGGAAATGCGAAAATTCAGTGATTTTTAATAAAAAAAAACAATCTAAATTGTTTAAGTTAAATGGAAAATGAGTTTATAGTTCAAACCATTTGATAAATATAACCATTTCACTTATTTGTTTATTATACATTTTATTTTTTCCATGATGACCACTTATCACTGGCTGCTAGGCTCATGGAGACAAGTGTTATAATCCCAGATAGTCTTTCTTATTTATTTATTTGTTTGTTTGTTTGTTTGTTTGCTTGCTTCTTTGTTATTTATTTATTTGTTTATTTGTTTATTTATGTGTTTATTTTTATCAGAAATATGGTCTATTACTTCACATGGCCCGCCACCAAACACCTTTCAAAACATTTCTCCAATACTGAATTTTAAAAACAAAGTGTATGTATTTCGCAGAGGAGTTGTAAGTGGGTCTACCTATCACTTGACCGCCCTGGCTTATAGGTAGTGCGCTGTGTCCTCTCCCTTCCTCCATGCTATAGAGGTTAAAGATTTTTACTTTAAACTCACATTACTAGCCTGAGCACAATAAACAGCTTGTCTACAGTGAACGTTTGATATCTGTATCCATAGCGGGTATTGAATTTATATTGTTATGGTATAAATTGGATGATTAACTCTGCAGCTGCTTCTTGTTTCCTAAAGGTATTTGTATTCAGCGTAGTGGGAAAAAAAGCTTATCAGTGCAGAGGATGATTTAGTCTATCACTGCATGCCTAAACAGAGTAACAAAAAGTCTAACACCGACAAAAAGGCTCTAATGAGCAATAATTGTTGTGTAGTCAAATCCACAGTGTCACACGATCTCTTTAAAGATGTATAAATGTATAGGATTGTAAAACTTTTCAGGCAAACATGCACTGCATTTACAGCTGTGTTTTGTCTCCTATAAAAAATGCAAGCGTATCTGCTCTGAATGTATGATGACAATATGTAAGATGTCAGGAGTCTTCTTCTTTCGGCTGCCCCCGTTCAGGGTCGCCAAAGCAGATCGTCCGCTGTCCGCTCATCGATTTGGTACAGCAGGATGCCTTTCATGACACAACCCTCCCAATTTATCCGGGCTTGGGACCAGCACTACGACCAAACTAACTTGTACACCCCAGTGGGACCATTCACACTCACATTCATACCTATGGGTATTTTAAAGTAGCCAGTTGACCTAATCTACATGTCTTTCGACGATGGGAGGAAACCGGATTACCCAGAGGAAACCCACACACACACTCAAACTCCACATAAATAGGTACCCTGTTCAACCTGGGGACTTTCTTGCTGTGAGGCAACAGTTCTAACCACTACACCACCATGCCACTTGTCAGGATACCAACGAGTTTGAGGGTACCATCCATCTGGATATTTTAAGTTCTAAAGGGTCTGATAAAATGAAAATGAGTATTTTTTTTTAGCAGGTTGATGAAATCTGGACAAGTAAAAGAACATGATCCAAATGTGTCCACGATCATACGATCATTCATGAGCTGATGCTTACGATTTCATGTTGTACTACCGGAACTGATAGTAGAAGCAAATCAGGAATTGGGCAAACACAGTATGTGTAACACTGGGTTTCAAGAAAGAAGCAATTAAATATCATTATTATTGACGGTATTTAATAGTAATCATATTGGCTAATTACATTACTAAATTATTTGACTGTTTTAATCATATCTGGGGTTTTTCTGGTTCTTCAATGTACTGTATTCATGGTCATAAAAGCTGATGTAAAATGCTATAGTTGAGTCCCGTTCCAAGGAGGAGAAGTCCAGGTGTGAGATAATAATCACTGTGGCCAAGGCTAACCTTTTATGTAATTGTGCATACTTAATAGACCAATCATGTTAGACCATAAGACAGATCAAGTAGAAGACTAGCAGTTTCCTTAAACCTATATAAAAGTAAGCAATAAATGTTATGGGAAAATAATCCCATAAGACAAGGCAGAGAAGGTGTTTAATTGTCTAGAACAGCACGTCCCAGAGGGTTTTATTCCTGTTATACCATATCCATTAGCCGGTGATGATGGTTTTTAATTTATTATTTGAAACATGTGTTGTAATATTTAACCATATCCTCCTGAGACCCCAATGTCCTCCCAAGAGGACATCACATTTTCCCCAAACTACGTTGTGTGTATTTCCTTGTAAGATCCTCATATGAGGACCATTGGGTATTACTCTTTTGTCAAACTTCTTCCTGTTTGGCGACAATGATCAAGGTGAACAGTTATGAGTTACGAAAAAAGAGAAACAGTGAGGAGAAAGGACGAAGCACACGCCATTAGACTTTGGGTCTCAGGAGGATATATGGTTACATGTAAAGGGTGGCACAGTGTTGGAATGGTTAACCCTGTCACCTCAAAATAAGTTAGTTCCGGGTTCAAGCCTGCCGATTGAATGGGGTCTTTCTGTGTGGAGTTTACATGTTCTCCGTGTACCTGCATGGGTTTCTTTTGGGTGCTCTAGTTTCCTTCCACAATCCAAAGACTAATGTGGAGTAGGTCAACTGGCTACTCTAAATTTTCCATATGTGTGAGTGTGAATGGTTTTTACTCTCTGTGGTAGCCCTGCTATAGGTTGGCAAACAGTCCAGCTTGTACCCCACCTCTTGCCCTAAGTCAGGTGGGATTGGTCCAGCCCACCCACGACCCGCAATGGACAAGCAATATAGAAAATGGCTGAAAGGATGGATATTGATTTCGGTATCGGCTTTCACGGGTATGTTCATACGTATGCTTGGTTGGGGGAAAATGGTGTCGATGCATCTAATATCTAGTCCCCTTCCAGCGCCAGACTGTTTTAGTTGGAAGAGTTCTGTGAATAAGTGTGACAGACACTTGGAGAATTTGACTTTGAAGCGATGTGAATGTAGACCCACAATTGTACCATGCCAGTGGGGTATCGGGTGGTTTTTTTTTTTTTTTAAGTAGTTTGTTAGGATTGGTGCCAAAATTCTTGAGTGCGTTAAGCACTATTATCCATTCAGCACTTAAGTAGAAGCGTACTGTCTTATCATTCAAGTAATAGATCGCTCCATGATTGAGAATAATGTCTGAATGAGTATTTACTCTGTCTGTTCAGTGCTGTTTTCTGTATTTTGTACCAAACACAACCTAGCAATTTATCATTCCGTAACTTTTTTACTATCTTTTGTTGCAGGACCTTAAGGGAATTAATGACGTAATTCATACTGAAGCGTCTGAGTTGGTAATATGCCTCTACAGGAGCATGTACTGAGCTGGGTCAGGGTTCTTTCTGCTTTTGCTGAAGTTTTTGAAACATTCTTCTCCAAAAAAAAATTATCAGACCTGAAGTTTTTCGAGGCCAAGACTTGACTACCCAGTCTAATACAGGATGCATTTAGCATGCTAAAAATACTACAAGCTAAAAGCCCCCAAAATAAAGCCGAAAGCTTGCAGCACAGATTTGCCCATGACACGGATGCCAGTAATATCATTTCACACGAGCTGATATACAGTAGCATCAACCCATAGCTAATTTGGCACTGACATGGGTGGTGGAACACTACAGGGGGTGTGATAAAACTCACACTGGTCCATAATAGTGTTTACATTACTGCCAGCTGAAATGCTCTCTTTGCACACACGCCAAGGCGTTTTATTTATTTACTTCAAGCAAAAATCATAAAAGGCCCAAACTAGTTCTTACAGTACAGGGCTCTGTTTTTCTGCAGGCACACACTTTATTTTTCTGGTATAATGAGATGTGCAGAGGAAAGAATGAGATTGTCACAGGTAGAAATAATTGTTTGGGGGTTTTTTTGTTTGTTTGTTTTCTTGTGCACTTTTGTGGTGTTCACTAGTGGTCCGCAGTGACGTGCGGTCAGGAGAGGCAGGGGGGTCAGAGCCTCACCTGTCATCATGGAAAAAATAAAATGTATACAGTAATTTCCGGACTATAAGCCACTACTTTTTTCCCACGCTTTGAACCCTGCGGTTTATACACCAATGCGGCTTATCT